>JAYMTF010001189.1:0-25543 GCA_036897485.1 Pelargonium nanum | reverse complement strand
ATATATATAAATATATAAATAAAAAGTTCACAAAACAAAAGCCAATTGTGGATTTTTAGTGACACATGGAGTGATTTATATAGGTATATATTTCAAAATTGAATTTGTTATATGAGTGTGAAATTAATTTGTTGATTGAATTATCAATTAAGGCGGTCTGTACGATTAAATTATTTACTAAAAATAGTGTAAGTAAAAATTAAATATATTTTTATTGTATATTGAATATAAGCCGGTAATATCGACTTATTTTTAATTATGTTTATGAATTCATAATGAGTGGAATTAACTACAATACAACAGTTCACTAATTATTCACGACGGATTCATGAATGTAAAACTTGTGTTACATTGGTGAGATTTCAATAAGTCGATTAATGTTTTTTCTTTAGTTTTTTTAATTTGATTCTCACAAAACCCAATGGCCAAAGTATTTTTTATAATTTAAATTAGAGGAAATAATAAATTGTTTAGTAAACAAGTGCTTAAGTTTAAAATAAATATTTTTTTGTTATACTCATGGTTCTTAATATTGACTTAGTCTTAATTATACTTATTAGATATTTTTTCAATGAAAAAAATAGTTTAAATGAGGAGTTATGAATTTATAATGAGTAAAATCAATATAACACTACAATTTGCTAATTATTTCTGAAGAATTCATGAATGTAGAATGTCTATGAAATTTGTGAGATTAAGCAAGATGAATGATATCTTTTCTTAGTTTTTGAATTTTATTCTCACGAAACCCAATGGCCGAGGCCACTTTTTCATCTAGAAGAAAGAATAACACAAACTAATAATTGTATTCACTGCTCTTAATATCGACTTTAATTTTAATTATACTCAGTAAATAATTCACTTTTTAATTTGTGAAAAAATTAAATGAGTTATTATGAATTCATAATGAGTGCAATAAGTTATAACACGACACTTTACTAATTATTTAGAAGAATTCATGAACGTAGAGTCTTTGTTAAATCAATAAGATGCATATAACTTTTCTCATAGTTTTTTATTTGTTTCTCACATATCCCAAAGCCAAAAGTCTTTCTTTAGGTAAAATGTTGTTTTTATGTTTCATTCAGAACACTAGCATGTACTAAAAAGTATATGTAAATATATCGATTCTTGTTTGAAGATTTATCGATAATTTTTGTTTGAAATCGATGCATTGTTTGTATTATCTACACTACTAAGATTAATAATTTTTAATTTGTAAAATGTATAAATTTTTTACCGATTATTGTCTTCAAGTCCGAACTAATATAGATGCGAAAGGATTTAAAAAAAAAAGATGCAAAAGAATTGTATAAAAAAAATCATGTTTTTATTTTCTATGACAAAAAGGACAAAATATAAAAATAAAATAACAATAAATAAAGAAAACAAAGCATATGCTTTCCTTTTAGATTGACTTTGTCCAAATGTCAAAGGTGGGACCTATGTCTGTGCAATTTGGCAACAGCAAAAAAGCGAGTACAGTCGCGTCACTCTTCTTCTGTACTCGAGATCCTATTGGATGGAGTAATATTTTATCAAGTAAATTAAAAAGTCAAGAAAATTAGATTCACCATCACGCCCCTATAGAGGCGCGTGCGTCACTGTCGCATATATTTGTTCGTGTCATGTCTTGCAATTGGGATACATTCCCTTGTGTGCGAGTGGAACTGTCACTATATATTAGATGGAATAAAGAATAAATAAATAAATACTTAATTTATAATGGAATTTAAAAGGCAAATCCCAACTTCTTTTTACCCAAAAATATTCACATTTTTACAATATATAACCTTTTTCTAGTGATGCCATCATCAAATTGAATTAGAATTTCACTTTCGAAGCTTATTAGGTAAATAAATAGTTGATTCGGGGATTAGGTGAATATAAATTTTAACTACTATTGTTGATGTAGACATTATCGCTTTAACATTTAGTGCATATTATTATACAGTAACGCCAAAAGTTTGTTTTTATATTGTATATAAGTTATATGATAACTGACGGTAAGAGATGTCATGGATGCGGCGTATTTTTTACACGCGAGTCATAAAAGTCAAAACAATATATGTATTACTGAAAGTAGATGATGTCATTTTAAAAAGCGAAATGCGAGTGCAAGCATTAATGTTGAATAGTGCGTGCATAATGTTATCTGATGACGCTAGATGTTTGTTCTTATATCAAATTATATGGTGACGGGTGGTAAGAGATGTCATGGCCGAGGAGTATCATTGGCACGTGTTTATGAGATTCAAATCGCGTATGTGATACTGAAAGTAGATGACGTCATTTTAAAAAGCAAAATGTGCGTACAGACAATAATGTTTTGACATCAAGTGCATATTAGTATATGATAACGTTAGAAACTTGTTCGTATATCAAATTGTCTGGTGATTGGTTGTAAAAGATGTCCTGGGTATGTACTCGTTGAAACATGGTTTATGTTAGTCAGATCATTACTCCATCAATTTCTTGTAATGACTCTTAAATTTTCCCCATTTAGCATAAGTTATAGATCCGCATATGAGAGAAAATTTAAAGGCTGTTCATTTGATTCCAATATATATATACAAACAATTTCGGCCATAAAAATTCGGAAACCCAATTAAAATAAACACAAAAAAGTGTTTGTATGATGCACTTGCTAACGTCGAGTGTGAGACAATGTTGACGTCTGCTCAAACGGTATAATATATATCCCGATCCTACACTAACAAGTTGAACCCAATCGCCAGGTATCCGCCATTACTTTTACCCGATCCTACAAACCCGTAAAAATCAATGTAATTTATACATAAAATTCAAAACTCGATCAATCTAAAACTCATTTAAGATTGAGTTAAAGTTAGAGTTCAACATCCCGAACCGACCTACGGTTTGCCAGCTCCAACCTGCAGAAACAGACAATGGTATCTCCCCTGTTAAATACGCGCTTGTGTTGTGGCCGTAAGATCTGATTCAGATCAGGTGGGGCCCACAGAGGGTGATGAACAAGTTATGTCCGCAAGATGATTCGTACGCGGCGATGAATACATATCGACCGTACGATTCGGTTTACGTGGCAGTCATATATTTGATACGGTGGGGCACACATTTCAAATGCACAAAAGGACAAAAAGGGAAAAGATGGAAATCGTTCTGGTAGTTTCGTTGGTTTCCTCTTATATTATAAATATATATATTTTTCGAAACCTATATTATAAATATATTTGTTTAATAAAAAAAAAGAATCTTCAACCATTAAATATGGATGTTGCTATTTGAGAGATGCTTGAATGATGATAAATATGGAATATTTGCAATTTATATTATTAAAAATTATCAATTATATAAATTGATTTGATTGAAAAAATACCATTTGTCCCAAATAATTTTTATATTATAAAATGACTCGACAATTTAATCACATGTTGAATTAAATTTATAAAAATAATAATTTAACGTTTATACTTACACATAAAAATTTAGTCTATAACGTCCAGTCTATTATACGTTACAAACACTATTATGTATTATAATTAATTTCAATGAGTTTAAGTCAAAACTAATTATGATACAACAAAATCAAAAAGTAATCATCAATAATGAAGGTAAAGAGGTTTGTGCCTAGTAATTAAATCTATTAGATAAATACGAGGCCGTGCTGCATTGCGATGCATGCATGTGACATATGTAAAAACGAGTGAATATTTTGCTATAAATAGTCGGATACAAACAATAAGAAGGTCCGACTTTGTTGGCAAAAATATATTTTTTTTCTTGCATTTTATAACCAACTACATAGGAATCAAAGAAGTATATATTCCTCTAGAATATTTGGAGAACCATGACATAATTGAATTATTCTTTAATTATTTTTTGGTAAGAGAAATAGAATTTGATAGCTTTTTAGATAGATGAGAATGAGCAAATGATGTTTGTATTGATTATTTTATTTTATTTGTTTATATGAATATTGAAGGTCCAAAATTCTTGGTTAGAGAGGAATAATGTTTGTTTTTGTCATGAAAAAGCCAATATGACCTCTCTTCTCTCCAATAGTCATGTTCATGTCTATTAATCTACTAATTAACTTGCACACTTAATAATTTAAAGTTTTGAGTTAAATCATAATTTGTTTATTTCACTTCCACGCTGTCGTTGTATAGATTCATGTGCAATTTATTCATACGTGAGAAAACTAACATTACTCTATTTGCATGTGTGCCTAGCAAAATTAAACTCAACGCTTCTATAATGTTTTTTTTATAAACGAATAAGATTTACTCTATTTACTCTAATAAGATTGTACCTTCTTATAAATGAATAATAAAAAAACAATATGTAAGTTAGATTAACCATGTTTTTTTTGTCCTTCTTCACATCAAAACTTCTTAATAAAAACATGCCAAACTAAGCCTTAATTGTCCAATGTTTTTTTAATTGACTAGGCAATTAGGCATAGCTAGGATTAAGCATGGGTTAAATTGGCCTAAATGCAGTAATTTGTATATGCCAATGAATTGATTGAATTAGGATAGGTTGAGTTCCATTTGTGGGTCAATTAGGTATTTGCTACTATCAATTCTAATTCTATGACCACACCTTATTTATATATAAACTCTTTAAATCAAACGCGGATGGTCACGTCAATCTAACACGTTATACATATATTCACTCACGTGAATTTTTTTTTTAATGTGTTTGTACTTCTCCCTAGTTTTATAGGGGACAGAAACGACGAGTTTGGCACATCCTAGATGGACCTTGAAGGGCAGAGGGTATTGTTAGGACCGATCAGACTTGTTTGACTAGTTTGATCGAAATTGAATGCTAAACTTTGTCTGGTTTTTGTCAAATTTTGTGTGATCATGGAACACTATTTGGATTGCAAGAAGGAGACAAGGTTTAGTTACACTAATTATAAATGATAGAGGTTTGTTTTTTTTTTTTTTTAAATTGAGCTACACAACAGGGGGTAGCTCTCCCCTTTTAACCCAAAATCTCACCCTACCCGACACAATGAGATTTGAACCCACGATCTCCTACATGTAGATGTGTGTCTTGACCATTGCGCCACCCCCTAGGGGGCCGAAAGAGGCTTGTTATTGTCATGTTCTTGGTGGTGATTCTAGGTGGACTTTAGTGTGTTCCTTTGGTTTCCCAATAAGCTCTTTCATGTGCAGTTTCTCAGTAAGAATAGTGGAAATGTGTACTCATTAGAATCCCACTTCTCCATTTCCTCATTACCTTGAAAAAAAAAAAAACTTAACCTTTTTTCAATCCACACTAAGAAATTTGGTACCCACCACTTTCTAGCATGGGAGCTTAAAGAAGTTCCAAACTTTAGGAGATATGTGCAACATCTCATATCATAAAGCCAAGAAAGTGTTATAAAAATCAAAGGTTGAATCAATCATATCGATGTATGTTCCAAGCTTTAACTATATCATTGTTTTACTATCCAAGTCGATATATTGATTACAATGAAGTGAAATATGCCAGATCCGTCGAAGTGCCAAACTTTAGGAGACATGCATCACACCTCATATCACAAAACCAATAAAGTGTACTAAAATCGAGGAAAGAGATCGAAGCAATCTATTGGCCGGTTCAATTAGATTGGCGTCTGTTCATCGTGCTTTCACAATTTCATTGTTTCACTACACAAAATGATATATTGACTACGATGAAGTGAGATAGGTCAATTCCGTCGATATTCGGTCAGATTTTGAAAACATGGGATGAAACTATCACCAATTCTTTCAAATCTGTCTTTCTTGATGCTCATGATTGTACAAGACTTTGAAGTGGTAGTAGCAAACACTTTAGAGACATAACTGGTCCTGTTCACATGAGCTATCATTTCAGAATTGTAGCTAGAAATGGAATTCCCTTGTGACCTCAAACACCATGTGTTTCATGGCCCATCTCTGCAAAAGATATGGTCAGACTCAGAGTCCTTACACTCACACATGTTATGGAAAAGACAACCTCAAAAGTCCAATCAATTCTACTCTCAAACCACACACTTCAATTCAGTTGCTGTGAACATGTGCAAGACCTATGCATAGCTTTTTTCACTACCAACACCAATTCAAATAGTCCATTTTTTGTTCAAAACTACAATCAAATGACAAATAATGAACATGGAAACAAATGAATTTTAGCCCATTAGAGGACAAAACTCTCTATGAATAGATTGAACGAAACGCTAAGAGTGATAAAGGTTTGGTTAAATAACTATCAGGTCGTTGATTTCAATCTTTAAGTCAAGTTCGACATGTATGTGTATGATCTACCTTTGACTGGTTGCCTTAAATCAGTATGCAAAATCTAAAACATGACATCAACTCCTACTCAGATGGCTTAAAAGGGCAATTTCTTTTCTTTTTCCTGTCATCATCGTGAAACTCAAAACTGTCTACATTTTCCTTTCATGCCTCATGGAAGCCAATAGCATGTACTGGGAAGCTACGTGTTAAGAAATGAAGCTGCAGAAAAAATGATATACACGAACCTCATGAATGGTCAAGAAGAAACGCAAGCTTCACCGTTGAGCTCAACAGAACTTGTTTCAGGTTCCTCGTATAGTTCAGCTGAATTCAAGTTATTTTCGTCGTCCTTTTCCTCGCACAGTTCACTTGAATTCTTGATTCTTACCTCAGCTTCGGTTGCTTCTATGTACAGTTCACTTAAATTCTTGTCTGTTGCCTTATCCGTGCTAGCTTCCATATGAAGATTACTTGAATTCTTGGCACTTTCTTCAACCTCACTTACACCTTCATTGGCGCTATCAGATTGATCTAGTTCACTTGAACTCTCTTTAGTTGACTTCTCTGCAAGTGCACCTTGGTTAGCGCCATTGAATTGTTCTGGACGCTTTACTCGAATCCTAATACGTTTTCCTTTGATGTACCGGAACTCCCATTTTGGCGGTGGAAATTTCCTATTCAATTTTTCATATTTGTCCATCATACCAAGCTCTTTAAAGACATTACCAACCATTGTAACAATTGGAACCGTTGGATAGACGCCAAGCTCGTCCAGGTCGGCAAATACCTATTTCGGAAAAAATGAAGTAAACAACTTAAACAATTGGATGCAGCTAAGTATAGAACTCCATATACACACACTACTATCAGATCTGATGACAATTGAAGTAACAAACCAAGCAACTAACTGATAGTTATTGTTAAAATTGGACAACCATACTTACAAATCGACCAGGATAACACAACAAAGCGAGAAAAAAATTGGCATGGCAATTCAACACTTATGCATAGCATTCAATATTAGTATAATCAAATTTTACATCACAGAATCAAAACTTCAAGCTCATTAGAAATTTAAATGCAAGCAAATTATCAACACACTAACACACCTCCGTGAAATAGCCAGCAAAGTGCAATGGAATGCCCCAAATATTCCACATCCACAATAGAAAGGTGTTCTTGTGCCACCACAGCTTCAAGAAGAAGCAACACAAGGTTGAATTGGTGTGGATATACAGGAGACCAATTTACTTAGGTTCGAATGGCATAAAGCATATGATTGGTGATACAAACCTATATAAGGGTATTTGCAGCTAACTTCCCAGAGTTGCAGCAAAAACAGAACAACACCCTACTAGATATAGTGCATTCAACGATGATAATAACATAAAATAAAATTGGATTCTATCAAGCTTATGAGACTTTCAGATAGAGCTGGCAATTTGGAGCCACACCCGCGAGCACCCAGAATTCAACCCACCTTTTTGCAGGTACCCGTTGAATAAAATGGACCTGATTGATTTTTGGGTCGGGTTAACCTCGGAAGGAATGTGGATCAGTTCGGTCAATCTGCACTCAATCCACACGTTTTCTATGTAAAAACCAGCAACTCGACCCGACCTGCACCTCCTACGGGTAGGGTTAGGTCCTTTCAACCCGGCTCAAATTCAAAACTTGATCTTGTCAGCTCTACTTCCAAGTACTCATCAATTACTAGTTTACTTAACCATGTTAGTAGATTAGCTAGGATCATGAGATGACCACTAATAGCCCCAGCCAAACTATCCTTCTTTTTTACTTTATATAGTATATACATATAAGCAACTTCGTGATAACTGAAGAATGATGTGGCATAGAGGAGAAAAAGGAACATAAGATACCCTATACATATCCCATTTAATCAGAATAAATCATATGAAACAACAAAAAATTGAAAGATATGGCATTGCAGTACCTCAAACAACTTCTCATGCATGCCCCTGTTGTAGTAAATGCTAACCATTTTCTCGAAGAAAGTACGAGGCGTTCTTTCCAAGTTTTCATTTAAAACTTTTGCCCAAATCTCTTCAGCTTCATCAAGTCTGTCATCCTCAACCAAAGCATTCAGTAATGTGAGATAGCTCCCCAATGTTTTTCCTTGACCTTTGCTTAACATCCACTTTGTCACCTACAGCCTCAAGTGAAATAAGCTAGACTTATTATCAAGATTGGTTTTTGAAAGTAGCTGCATTTGTAAAACCAGTCATCCAAACTGTTAAAACCTGAATTATCCTCTTCCATTCCTTTTCATTCTCAAGTCTCTTCAATGCTTTCTTCACTACGATTAAAGGGAACTCTAAATCCCAAGCAATAAAGGAATCAAGAGCCCCATAAACTTCCTCTTTGGTGTTCGATAGCCCCTTTATCTACACAAGAGCAGCGCAGTTTGAAGTTATTATTTAAAACTGCAAAATAAGAATAAGTGAAGACAACATAAGGATTCAAAAGAGAAAGGAGAGACAGGGCTAAAGAAGAAAAGGAAAAAATGTGCTCACACACTCAACGAGCTTCGCTGATTTTGATATGGTCCCGATTTTCTTTTGGGTTTTCCACACTCGAGGATATCTAGGCCTCGGACCTTTTGCAGCACAAACCTGATAATCACCAACGTTTTGAAGACGTGAAAAAGATTAAAAAGTAGCGCTAATTTGCTTGACCAATCATCATTAGAATGTTGAAACCTATGTTCCATTCTAATATAAAAAGAAAGACTCTCACAAACATATCGACAACGTGGACGGCCTCTATAAATAATGTACTGAGAAAATTACCACAAAACTGCATGTACTCCTGGAAAGTTTAAACAACTCCAAAGGCCTAGTAATGAACGGTATAGAGTATGTCGATGTACGCATCCTGATGAAGTATTAAACAACACGACACATTAGGTCAATAGTATATTAGTATTCGGGCTCCTATAAATGGGTGAAGCGTAACGGAAACTCCATTAACAGCCACTAGCACACTTGTTTATTACCTATGTACAATACAGTTCGATAGCATCACAAAGGTTCTTTCTTGTCAATGCTAAATCAACCTTTTGTTCCTGAAAACAAGCAATTGCATTGAAACACCAACCAGCCAATGCTCACTCATTTTGTATTTTGAATCAAAATAGTCAAAAGATCCAGAAACTCGAAAAATGATGATGTTTGATGCAAGAATCAGCATTCATTTCAATGAATTTCTAATAGCTACTAATTTAAGAGAAAATGGGAACAAATTGAAAGATAAAAACATAGTAATAATGAGCAGAACACAAGCATTGGAGCTCAAGTAAATGAAACTGATAACTGACAACAAAATCACCTCAAACAATGAAAATATTTTCTCATACTTTCCCAGGAGCCAAACATTGCTTCAGTGGAAGCTTTAAGCACAAAACTGCACTATAAATCACACAATAAAAATATAACTAAAATTCCTTCATTTTCTCGTATTTTCTCAGCAGCCAGAGGTTGCTTCAATGGAAGCTTTAAGCTCAAAACTTCACCAAAAATCACAAAAAATGAAAATATAACTAAAATTTCTTTAATTTTCTCGTATTTTCTCAGCAGCCAAACATTACTTCAGTGGAAGCTCAACCACAAAACTACACTAAAATTCTTGTCCACAAAACGAGAAAGAGAAAAACTGTTACCGGCACGACGTTACAGAGAGAGAGAGGAAGACCTATCGACGAGCGCGCCAATTTTTTTTTCTTTGCCACCGAATTTTCCTAGTGATTTTCTCTCGGAAAATCTTTTCTCCTGTTATTTTCCACACATCCAAACATCAAAAACCCCTCTAGAAACTCTTCTCAATAGGGCTAATTCTGTCATTTTACATTTGGAAAGTGCCACGTGTCCGATTGTACCCGCGATTTTAGGGTGCACCCGCAGGTGATCAGTGCCGCCGACCTCATCTTCAGGCATCAGCTATACGGAACAAGAAGATATTTGTACCACACACAGTCAAATCTTTCACACGACACCGCCGCCAATCGACCCACCCATGCCCGTCCGATTCCCCGCCGGCGCCAACCTCTGCCCCACCGTCGCCGCACCTTGTATCTCTCTCTCTCCGTCGTTCTCATCACCATTTCACCTCCCAAAGATAACTACAGGTTTCACCTCTCAACTCCATTTTAACTTTCTCGCAGTTTCTCGGCAACCAAACAGACTTCATTTCAGTTATTTGATGAGAAATCATGAACTCTTTTTCCAGATTGTCGTTCCGTGTGGAGCTCCGCCGTCGTCCACGTCACCTCCCGCCGGTTTTCTAGCTCCGGCGGATGTAATGTGCTTTGGTACTGATTCCGAGCTTGTTTAGTTGAATTTGATATCTGCGAAGAAGTTTTGATGATAGAATTGGTTGCAGGCAAAGGTGCAGGAGATCGAGAAGCCCTAGCAGCGTTGTGAGGAGGCGGAGTCTTGTGAGGAGTAGGGTTCGAGGGTCTGTGGAGCCTCTGGGATCAGCTTCTGATCCGAAGAAGATGAAGGGGAGGTCTCGGTACCATCCTTCTGAGGACATTGCTGAATCCACATCTGAGAGTTGTGAAGATGCTAGGCTCACTAATCCAGAAATTACCAGAACCATCATTGAGGTATTACATTGCATGTGCTGTTTTGTGTATTGCATTTGGACTCTTGATATCGATTGCTATGATCACCATTTTGATTGCTAATGGTTCTTAATTCTGGCAAATTTTGTGTTCTTCGATACCATAATGTGATTTGGTTGCATTTGGACTCTAAATACTCGTTACCGTGACTATCATTTTGAGTGTTAAATTGTTTTGTTTTTGGTAAATTTTTTATTCTTGGATACCATAGTATGATTTTGTTACATTTGGACTCTTGATATTGACTGCTGTAACAATCACTTTGAGTGTTAATTGTTATTGTTTTTGGTTAATTTTGTATTCTTGGATACCATAATGTGATTTGGTTGCAGTTTTGAACTCTTGATATTGATTGCTGTGACAATCATTTTAAGTGTTAATTGCTCTAGTTTTTGGTAAATTTTGTCTTTAATGGTGCCCCTAGTGTGTCATGTTCAGGTAAACACCAAAGCGACGCTGTTGTTTCCAGGTTTAAGTGATGGGGAGATTGAACAGAACGTATTGTGGCCAGAGCTGCCTTATGTAACTGATGAACATGGAAGTAAGTCTAGCTGCATATGAATTTTGGCTGTTCGGGGTTCGTTATTTTGGGTTATTATAATTTAGGTTTAGATGCTTTTATCCATGTGACTTAAGTGTTGTGTGATATGGCCGGCGGTTGCAGATATATATTTCCAAGTGAACAATGATGAAGACTTCTTGCAGAACCTTACTTCAGAAACCAACATGGTGGTATGTGAAATTTTCTGTTAACTTATATATCCATTGCGTGTGCATGAGAACTGTTGCACAAATGTGCGTAGCTTGAGGTAGTGTCTAAATGACATGGAACCTTTTTATATTAAGATTGCACTGAAGAATAGTATTATAAGCACATATGAAACCACTATAGGCTTATTCAAGGCGTTGTCAAAAGTTGGTATGGTTACGGTATTTTGATGCTGCACTTGGTAGAATCACATAAACAAACTTTTGTATGATGTACAAGTTTCAAAAAACAGAGTTTAATTTCCTCTTTTCTAGTACAATGTTATGGTTCCGCGACTTCATTTACTTCTCAGTTACCTATTTAGAAGTAATTTATAATCTTAATTTTGA
The DNA here is from genome assembly GCA_036897485.1 of Pelargonium nanum. Lineage (NCBI taxonomy): Eukaryota > Viridiplantae > Streptophyta > Magnoliopsida > Geraniales > Geraniaceae > Pelargonium > Pelargonium nanum. The sequence continues at coordinate 13,546 of JAYMTF010001189.1, read as the reverse complement.
CGTCCTCGTGATGCCAATAGGACCCTTTCACTCTAACCTTCCTCTATAATTTATTTTGCCTTGTTGACGCTTGTGAACTACTCTTCATGCAATGCTATAGCTTTTATATTGTAAATACTTTGGGTTACTATTACAATCTACAACTGTATCTTATGTTCCACCAATCCTCTTCTTCAACACCATTATGTTGGTTAAGTGACTTGCGTCATGCTCATGGATGAATATATTTAATGCTACTCAGTACTCATGGCTCTCAACATAACCTTCTCTTCCATTTAGTGCTTAGGGAATAGAAGTTTCTAAAATAGGATTGGAACAGCTTACAATAGAGTAAGGAGGGTTCCCTTAGCAGTATTATGACCCTTATTGGCGATTTAACAAGTTTACACCATAATGTGGAGCTAGAGAAGTTGTAATATAAAAAATTAATGAATATAATTTTGACATAAGCACAGCCAAAGCTCTTACTCTGAGCTGGTACACATTATTGGATCTGTCTATAAGGTTGCCTCCTCAACATTTCTCCCACAGCCATCTACCAGCTTATGGATAATTATATTCTTATATTAGTTACATAAATAATCCTCTTGCCCTTGACTTTTTTTTCTGTGAAAAAAGTTATTTACTAAATGATCTTTAACTTGTTTTTATTCTAAAACATGAAAAACATGTTTGTCGGGTTGTCTTTTTAGTATATTTTTTTTCCTCAAACTATTGTCATTCAGAATGACAAGACAAATTTGTAGAAGTAGGCGCGTATAAATGTATCTTGCTTGGAAGTTTCTTAAAATTCATGTAATTTCTACAAAATGCAGCAAGTCTTAATTGGCTTGGATACAATGGAAATGATGAACGAGATGGGGGTATCAGGTCCATCAGATATTGATTTTGGAATGGAAGAAATTGAAGCTGAAGATAGTGATGATGAAGACAATGATGAGGAGGATGAAGATGAAGATGATAGTGATAGTGATAGTGATGAGGATGACGACGACGACGAAGATGATGGGGTTTTTTATTTTCTTCTTTTTTTGACCATTTGGATTTACCCCTTCTAATCACGATAACTTGTCTCATCCTTTTATTGTATGCATGTATGTAGGACTGGAGTTCTGCTATTGAAGATTTGGAAAATGATTCTGATGAGTCACTTGGTGACTGGGCCAAATTGGAAACAATGCGCTATTCTCATCCTCTATTTTTTGCTAGACGGCTGACTGAGGTAAAAGTTCATTGCAAATTGTAGATGTTTGATTTTGTAATAGCAGCTTCTAGAAATATTCTTTAGGAAGATGGCAGGAAATGTAACGGTTTTCGTATACTTCATAACAGTGAATTTGACAATACTTGCATATGCTAACTGTACATTTTGCTCATATCTTAGCATAGATGGGTGTTCTATAGCTATATATGAAGTTATTTTTTAACTCTCATTTTCATTTTTTTTCAAGGCTGCTTCAGATAATACCTTTGATATGATGGAGCAGCCACCAGCTGGTTTAGCTATCCAGGGCATTCTAAGACCTGCCTTTATTGAGGAGCATTCTATTATTAAGAGGCATATAGCTGGTCTCCAATCCAGTAAGCCAGAGAAAGATAAGATTGATCAATTTGCAGAAGACAAGCTTGAAGATTACGGTATCAATGGTCATGGAGATGAACAATCTGGGTTTACTACAATCTGGCCAGAGGAGAAGGAGAACAATGGAACCCCAATAATTGGGACTACATTTTACAAGCTGGAGATGAGTAGGATTACGCTGCTTTCAGCACAGGGACATCCGGTATCTTCTGAAACACGCTTAAATTAATTAACTACTTTCTAATCAAAATGATATCGCTCCCCATGATTTTACGGGTCATACTAGAAATGCCATAACTCATCACTAGTAGTTGCACCACAAAATGAAAAGTTACATGCCATTTGAAATGGGCCGTGCTTGCTTTCAAGGAGTCCAATTGTCCGTTTCTTCGAGCTCTCATCTTAGTAATTCCTTTGTTTTACATCACAGATTAATGTCGAAATAGAAGATTTTGCAAAAGCTAAACCTGATGCTATTGCACACTCGGCAGCTAAGATAATGTCTCGGCTAAACGCTTATGGAGATAAGATAACACAGGCCCTCAAATCTCTTTGTTGGAGATGCAAGGGCATTCAAGTAGAGGTAATGCATAGGAATTCGAAGGTTAAAGTACATGTTCTGACGATATTTTGCCTTTCAAGTAATTACAAATGCTTTATGTACTGCAGGAGGCGACTCTTGCTGGCGTAGATACCCTTGGTTTGGATGTAAGAGTATGTTCAGGAACACAAATCCAAACATTGCGATTTCCATTTGGTGCTCGGGTATGCTATACATACATTAGCAGGCTTGATAGCAACTGGTCATAATTGTTTTGTTGTCATTCCCGAATGTTTACAATGAATCCTAATTCTCTTTCTCCAAAACTAAATTGTATTTGCAGGCTTCCTCAGAATATAGTGCCGAAAGTCAAATAAATGATCTACTATTTCCAAGAAGCCATAACACGACGCAAAAGAAGCAGACTAATCAAAATGAAAGCTAACTCCATCCTCCAACACTGAATCCCAATTCTCTTCAGGACGGTTTGTTCTATTCTTTCCTACCATTTCGGCCAAGAATCTGACGTAGGGAGAGAAATCCATTTGAAATTTCTGCCTGCTAATGTATTTGATTGTGCAAATAGTATTCATGAAATCCATTCTTTCTTCCAATCCCATGTTCCATTGTTACTTTTAGCATAAAATGATTCCCAGCAAAATGTTGTCCAAACATTATCTCTGATTACAAGCTAAATGTTCACATATTGTCAACTAAAGAAGAGTTAAGCATTTTGAAGAGCCGGTTTAGGATACCAAGCACGACTTTTGCAACAACTATGTGCACCTAGAGCGTGGTCTAGTTCACGAAACTGAGTTTACAAGACAACAATCTAAAAACAAAATCCACATAATGTTGAATCAGAAACTAGCTAATCCATAATCAAAATGAAATTATTGGATTGATTTTCAAGTTCACAAAATCATGCTCTTTACTGTATATACCATTTGAGGAGCAACAAAACACAGTACCTTTCTTCTCGGCTTTCTCAAAATTATGCTTACTTGCTTTTCATGTGGCTCTCATACACCATTTGAGCTGCAAGAATGTCCACAACAGCAGAACCAACAGACTTGAACACAGTAACATCCTCGGGACCTCTCCTCCCAACCTTCCCTCCATTGATCAACTCCACCAAGCTCCCGATCTCTTCTCTCCCGATCACACCTCTCTCCAAACCACCTACAATCTCCCCGGCCTCCTCCAAGGCCGCCTCGTTGTCCACAAACACCTTCCCTCTCCTCACAGCCTCGTCGTCACACTCCCTCATCGAGGGCTTGAACGAGCCCACCAGATCCAAATGTGCCCCAATTTTCAGCCTCTCCCCCTTCACAAGAGCCACCTCCGAATTCGTTGCGCAGCTCACAATGTCCCCCAAGCCCACAATCTCATCCAAACACCCATTGCTCTCGAAACAAACACCTCCGAATTCGCCACTCTCCCTCATCTTCTCGGCCAGTTTCTCGGCCCTCTCCGGCGTCCGGTTCCATATAATCACTCTCTGCAGACCAGGCCTGGCTGCGAGGTGAGATCTGATCAGGTGCGGAGCCAGAGCTCCGGATCCGACCATCACGAGGGTTTTGCTTTCCTTGTTGGACAAGATTTTGGAAGCTAGGCCGGAGACGGAGGCGGTGCGGTAGAGAGTGAGGACGGTGCCGTCCATGGAGGCTAGGGTTTGGCCGGTGGAGGAGCTGAAGAGGACGTAGCTGGCGTGGATTCCGGGTAAGCTGAGGGCGGAGTTTTGGGGGAAGACGGTGACGAGCTTGACGCCGATGTAGGGGAGGGAGGGTGTGGAGGACCAGGACGGCATGAGGAGGAGAGAGGACGACGGAGACACGGCGTGGCTGTGGCGGATTGGGGAGTGGAGTGTGGAGGAGACGGTTGGGAGAGAGGCGTGGAAGTGCTCGATGAGGGAGTGGTGCGTGAGGATCGAGTTGAGAGCGTCGTTGGTGACGTAGATCGGCGATGTGGTGGTGGTGGTGCCGCCGGAGGCGGCGGCGGAGGGATTTGGATCGGCCATTGGTGGGTTTGGGTTTGGAAAATTGGTGTGGAAGAAGAGAATGAGGAAGTGGAGGCCGAAGACCAAGACTTGTGTTTTGGCAGTTAAGTTTGTTGTTATGTGACACTTGTCAGATTTTAGAGAATTTAAATTTAAACATTTTTTTAACATAAGTTAATATAAAATAGGAAAATGTTTCACTCTAGTCCTTAAACTATCTATTATTTAAAAAATTGGTTAGGTTTTTGTTTTAGTTTAGCCCCCAAACTATTCATATTATTTGATTTGTTTCCCATATACGCGAATTGGTTCAATTTGTAACTTTTTTGGTTATGATGACGGTATATGATGTCGTGGTGTCCACATGGCAACAATATGGGGTCGATATTTGCAGTATTGTTTTGTTTTCATTAAAATACCACTTCATTCTTTTGGAGTGCGTTGTGCATAACATTTTTTTTATATGTTGAGCTACACAACAAGAGGTAACTCTCTCCTTTAAACCCAAATGACCCACACCATATCGTTAGCATAAAGAGTCAAACTCGAGATCTCAAAGAGAATTCGAAGCGCTAAAACCGCTTAGCCCAACTTGCTTTGATCGTAACATTTGTTTCAATATCATATGCTCTATCATTGTCATGTGGACGGCCATGTCACCAACTTGTTTTCAGGTATTGTTTTTTGAAGTAAATGTCACATTAGCTTAATTTAACAGCACAACTACAAATTAGACTAATTTGAAACAATTTGTCATAGTTGAAAGACTAAATTGGAACAATATTCCTTTTGAAACTCAATTGGAACATAAAATAAGTTTGGTACCTCAGTCTAATTTGACGGCACTTGTATCATCCAGGCCGATTCTAAACAAAATAATATCATCCGAGACCAAATAAAATACCGACCCAAAATAAAATAAATAAGCAAATTCTATAAAGCTGAATAGACTATAATATCCAGATCACACTCCTTATCCTTAAACCAAACCACATTGGACAAAAAAGTCATTTACCAAATTATTCATATCCTTCTCCGAACTGTATCGTCTCCTCATGCCTTCACCTTCCGTCCAACCCTCCGCCATCGCCGATGTCCGTACAAATTCGAACCCCAACAACGTTCTCTACTCGGGTCGTGTTGGAGCGAACTCTCGCAGAGCTCCACAGATGCAACAACCTAGCCCAGGTTAAGCAAGTCCACGCCCAAATTTTCAAAGCCAATCTTCACCGAGACCGCTGCGTCGCGCCCAAGCTCATCGCCGGCTTCTCGCAGTGCCACCAAATTGCTCTCGCCATAAACGTCTTCAACCTCGTTCCGGACCCTGACGTGCTCTTGTACAATACCCTTATCCGAGCTCTCGTGCACAATTCGCAGCCATTTCAGGCGTTTGAAGCTTTTTTCCGGATGCAGAGTGATGGTATTTTCGCTGATAATTTCACTTACCCATTTCTGTTAAAGGCCTGTTCTGGGCCATCTTGGTTGAGAATTGTGGAAATGGTGCATGCCCATGTTGTAAAGTTTGGTTTTTGTTCGGATATTTTTGTGCCCAATTCGCTTATTGATTGTTATTGCAAGTGTGGTTCTGGTGGGGTTAGCTCGGCGAGGAGGTTGTTTGGATTGATGGTGGAGAGGGATGTTGTTTCTTGGAATTCGATGGTTGGTGGGTTGGTGGAGGTTGGTGATTTGGAGGAAGCACGCCACCTGTTCGACGAAATGCCTCAGAGAGATTGTGTTAGCTGGAATACTATGTTAGATGGGTATGTGAAGGCTGGACAAATGGAGCTTGCTTTTCGGCTGTTTGAGAAAATGCCTGTGAGAAATGTTGTGTCTTGGTCTACTATGGTTTCGGGTTATAGCAGAGCAGGAGATGTGGAGATGGCGAGGATGTTGTTTGATCAGATGCCTGTTAAGAACTTGGTTCCTTGGACGATTATTATTGCCGGGTACGCTGAAAGGGGGTTCGTGGAGGAAGCCACTTGCTTGTTTGATGAAATGGAGAAGCTTAGATTCAACCCCGACGAGGGGGCTGTTGTTAGTATATTAGCTGCGTGTGCACAGTCTGAGTTACTTGGTTTGGGCATGAAGGTTCATGCATATATCAAAAGAACAAGATTTGATTGTAGTACCCGAGTATCAAATGCGCTGGTCGACATGTATGCCAAGTGTGGTAGCTTGGGTAAAGCAATGAGTGTATTCAATGAGATGCATAAGAAAGACACGGTTTCATGGAATACAATGCTCCATGGACTAGCTGTCAGTGGACATGGCGATGTAGCTCTCAAGCTTTTCTCAAGGATGAGAGGAGAAGGCTATGCGCCCGATGAGGTTACATTCATTAGTCTCTTGTGTGCTTGTACCCACGCGGGCTATGTCGATGAGGGTCTCCATTACTTCAACAGGATGGAAAGAGACTACGGGATTGCACCACAAATTGAGCATTATGGTTGCATCGTCGACCTTTTGGGTCGTGGAGGCTATCTTAGGGATGCATTTAGGCTTGTTCTTAGTATGCCAATGGAACCAAATGTTGTTATATGGGGTACCCTTTTGTTCACCTGCCGAATGCATAATGCTGTGGAGCTGGCAGAGGAAGTGCTAGATCACTTGGTTAAGTTGGAAAAATCAGATTCGGTTAACTATTCTTCTACGCTGTCAAATATTCTTGCTACATCAGGAGAATGGGACAGTGTTTCCCTTGCAAGGCTGCAAATGAAGATCACGAGAAAGGAAAAGCCAAGAGTGGCTAGTTCCATTGAAGTTGGCGAGGAGGTTCATGAATTTACAGTATCTGATAGATCACGATGGAAATCAGAAATGGTTTACCCGATGATTGACAGATCATGGCAAAAGCTTAAGCAAGACGTGTATGATCCAATCACTAACCGATAGAAGTTTGTGCAATTATTGTACTAAGTTGATACACATTCGCATATGGTGCCTACATGCTATGTTTGGCGTCACAGATGGTGCACTATCTATGCACGAATTAGATGATACGCACAGCAAAAGGGGTCGTGTACTCTCTAGACGTAGCTTCTGGTCCTGGCCTGGAAAGCTCGGTACTGGTGAAGGAAGAATTTCTTCCCTGTAATTTTGCTCTGAATCTTCTGTAGAGTTTACAATTAGGTTACGTTTGAATTGGAATTTTTGTTCGGAAATGGGGATTGAGAATCTGAAAAGAAATGAGATTCTCGTTGTTCAATTTTAGTCATGAAAATGGCATGGCTCTAGAATGTATATCTCGTTCTCATTCCAATTTTTTTAGTTCAAACGTCGCCGAAGCTTAGATGATATTTTTGTTTGATTGGAGGATAGTGTAGAGCTCATACTTTCATAGACTTGTAGAGTAACAAAACATGGTTCAGAGCAATTTGCCTAGTTCAAGGTTCATGACTTCTGTTCCTCCTCTTTAATGTATATTTTGTGTGGAAATGTTGGGTCCATCAATTCAAGTATATTTCCAATTCGAACAACATGACTAATAGCGAACAAGTTGAGAATGACGAAAGTTCATAAGAGTATGAAGTGTTTATTCGACGATGCTACAAAACGAATGCATTGTAAAGACAAAAGCATTACACATTCGGGTGAATAATAATGTCAAGAACCCGCCAAACGTTTTTAACCAAGAGAGTTTTAGAAGACGCACAACTAAAATGGCTCAAATCAAGAATTGTAACTAGTGTCGACGGGTGTTGTATTATTTATGTACCGATTATGTTACTAATCATTATTTGATAGTTAGTAAGTTATATTACATAGGTTAAATCGGAACAACTTCTTACCAATTGACTCACGCGTTAGCAGTATTTCATTCATATATTTGATACTGGTGAAGTTTCATATCGGTGAGATGAGAATTTGTTCCCAATATTATATTGGCTCGTCATCTAGAAATTACATTTTCCCCCTTACAAACATGATATGTCAAAAGAAAAAAAATGATATAAAAAAATATAAAAGAAAAAGAGCATAGATTTTTTTGTTGACCCAAAGATATTTTATATAGATATCTTGACGTGGCGACACATCATTGGTTTGTGACCACATGAGCAAAAAAGCACACACCGCAAAACTCAGGTGCTATTTAACTTCCAGCAGCATCCATTTTCTGCAACTTCTAAGCATTTCTCAAACTTTATCCTCTAACCCCAAATCGAAGAACCAAAAAAGATTGAATTTTTATTCCATTTTTTATATGGTTTCGAAGAACCCAAATCCCGCTGACGGATCCAACATGGATCCTTCCGACATGGCGCTTCACGGGATCGGCCAGTTCGGCTCCGGTGCCGCCACCACGTCGTCGTCGGCGGAGGATCTGAGCAAGAAGATTCGAAAACCCTACACCATCACTAAGTCCAGAGAGAGCTGGACCGAACCTGAGCACGACAAGTTCCTCGAAGCTCTCCAGCTGTAAATTCCCCATTTTTTACTTCCTTCTTTTTCTTCATTATCTGTCCAATTCAATTGAGGACTCGTATTTTTGCATGTAATTGTGTTTGTTTGTTAACTTTGTGTTGGATTTTGGGTGTTCTGTGTTCAGTGTTCGATTCGTTCGAAATGTGCAATTTGATCAAGTTACGGTGAAGGTAGTAATGTGTGTTTTTGTATATTTTGGTGCCCTAGGAATTTTGGGTAGTATGTGGTTTTGAGAATTGGGGATGATAGGGATATGAATTTGAGTGTTATTGTTATGGAATTTGGATTTGGAATTATGTTGTATGAAGAGATTGAATGTTTTTTTTATAATGTTAAAAATGTATATATTTCCCCTTTTGTTCATTTAAGTGTTAATGGGAATCTGACTGATTTTGAGCTATGTGAAGTTCTAATTGTATGGTTAAGACTTGGTATCGAATATGAAGGCTAAGTTAGATAATTGAAGTTGAATGGAAAATTATATTTCCCTTATTGCTATTAGGAACTTACTATGAATCAGAAAATTCAGTGTAAACTTTATTTCTTGAGTCTTGGGAAGTAAGGATCTTATCCATTGTTATTGACGATTGGAAGAAAGAAAATTGCCAAACTTGAGATGAGATACTACCGTTGTTGGAAAAGATACCAAACTTTGTAGTTTCTTTGCATGTTACGTAGATGTCATTATTAAGCAAACCCATAAATCATACGGCTATTTATTTTGTTTGTACTCTGGAGGCATATATTACACTAGAAAGCGATGGGATTACTTGAAAGGATATTACCAACGCTGCCAATATTGCATGACTTTTTGTAAAGGAACAATTCATTGTAAACACTTTTTTTCTTGTAATGTGGTTTGTTGTTGATTAAGCTCTTTATTCTGTCCAGCTTTGATCGAGATTGGAAAAAGATTGAAGCATTTATTGGATCAAAAACAGTTATCCAGGTAAAGGGTAGACTCAAGTAGTTTCTCATTTATTTGTTATCTTGCGTTCTCTATACTGCATAGCTGACTGGGATTCTCAGCCTCCTTTTTGTTATTTAAGCTTTCCAATGCAAACCTACTAGGAAGTTCATGCACATTTATGTTCGTAGATTTTTATTCTCTTTCCCCAAGTTGATGATCTCTGAGCACACATACATTTTCAGAGTAAAAAGACTAGTAACGTCGTAATCTCGTTTTCATGTAATGATGAACTTTTAAAGTTTTGATTTTTGCGAATTTAGCCATCTTATGATACCAACATTCACCAGGAAAAATATTGAAGTATACTCTTTGCAGATACGTAGTCATGCACAAAAGTACTTTCTGAAGGTTCAGAAGAACGGGACGAATGAACATCTACCTCCCCCTCGGCCGAAAAGAAAAGCTGCCCATCCATATCCTCAGAAAGCATCCAAAAATGGTCAGAAATCATAATAGCTTATTCTAAGTTTTTCTTATCTGCACAATCCAAACTCTTAAGTAATACGGTCTCATATATATATATATATATATATATATTTGGATTCTTCAGTGGTTTCACTGGTGCCTGGCTCATTACTGTCATCTGGTGTACTTGAACCTGGATATGTTGCAAGCCCAGATTCGCCATCAACACTGAGGGATCCAATAACGAGTGCCGTGGTGTCATCATGGACAAGCGACTCTTTGCCGACAGTTAGTCTATCAAATGCTACTAAAGGTTCGTTGATTTCTGCTTTACACGATGCTTTATTTGTCTGATGTTGGGGTAGACAGTTTGGGTAACCTTTCCCACTCTTGAACCCTTAATCCTGACATGTGCAGGATTTGGTCCTTACCATACAGAATGTGTTGGCCGATTGAAACAATTGGCACTCGCCCAATATTGTCCTCGTTTCTGGTTAATATTTATCAGAGGACTCTTATGGGAACTTGACATCTACTTTGCATGTTTTTGCAGGACCAGCAGCTGCTAATAACTGTTGTAGTAGCACTGAGAGCACTCCAAGGACACGGCCGATTGAAGAAACAAAAGATCAAGGAAATCACAGCCATCCATTGAGAGGTTGGTTTAACATATAGTATCTCTCTCTTTTACAGAATAAAAGACTGATACTAGTATTATATGGATTCAAGTTTCATTAATTCATTATTTTTAACTTTACTCAGGAAAATGGAATAACTTGTAATTTGTAAATGCAACATAGTACTTTCTTATAGTATTATTCTAATAATGAGATTCTCAACATGTTTGTGGCTGTGTTTTTCATTTTTGTTTGGTACCATTTTTTTGGATGCAGTTCTGCCCGACTTCGTTCAAGTATACACCTTCATTGGCAGTGTCTTTGACCCAAACGTTACTGGTCATTTGCAAAAACTAAAGATGATGGACCCTATTGATGTTGAAACAGTATGTTCTTTCGTACTTTTACTTTTTTATTTTATTTTTACCATTCACATATTCTGGAATTGTTGGTTATGACATTGATTTGTAGCAAAACTGCTATAGAATCCACAAAAAAAATCTCAAATTTTACTCCACAACATTCTCAATAAACTTTTATCTTCCTTTAGCTATTAACTAGCATGGATCAAACTTGTACATTTTAACGTATCCAATTACTCGTTATTTTGGTCCATATACAGGTACTATTATTGATGAGAAACCTATCCATGAACCTCGGAAGCCCTGATTTTGAGGATCATGTAAGTCACCTCATCTCTGGAAAAAATTTCTTTTGTGTTGTTTAGTAATATTTGAATGATGCCCGTGCACTAGTAAATTCTACCATCAACTTGTATTTAAGCTTGTCCACTCCCGGAATCGTCGTCAAACTCTTTTGTTTCCTTGCCGCGCTTGCCACCCATCTAGTATATGGTATAGGAAGTTTTTTCTCAGGGTCATTATCTTGTATGTCTGGACTATTCATTAACTATTCAACTCATTTAGGTAGCATTTGGATCAGAATTTTGTTCAGGAATGGGAATTAGGAATCGGAATGGGGATGAGATTCCATTTCGTTATGTTTGTATCAAGACTTTACAGTCATGAGAATGGGTTTGGAATGAGAATATCGTTCCCATTCTAATTATTAACGCTAATTCCATTACAAATGTTTTAGTCTAAACGCTACCTTAAGAGTTTCCTTGTGTTAGCCCGTATGTGAAAATACTGAGTTAAGTTGTAGAATATAACTTCACTTAAACTAAGTTAGATTTTGAGAGAAGTGGATAACGGAATCTAACTTCTTCATTTTGTCAAATCAACATACGATTTATACCTTATATTATGCGTGGCTTAAATCCTATGATTTGTCTAATTTTGATACATTGTATTGCTGATTCTCCTCTCCATTCTCTCACATCACAAACAGATTATTGATATATTTATATTTTTTTTTCCAGAGAAAGTTACTTTCTTCCTATGAGATCGATTCAGAGATGACCGACGTTGATAGTGCATAAAACCGATATGTTGAGCAGTGCAAGGAAGTTGCTCGATTCGCTAGGTAATGATGAACTTTTGCTTCCAAAGTTGCGCTTGCTCTTTCGTTGTTCATTGTGCACAATATTGACTATATTAGTTCTTGTTGTGAGCCCATGGCATGACAGTTTGTCAATAATCCTCCATTACCGTGTTGTGTACATGCTCGAAGAAAAGAGAAAGGATCGTAGTTCGGATTCGGGAATGTATAATAGCAGCTCAAGTTGTTTCGGGAAGTTGGTGCTGTATAGTTCTGGGCTTAGATGTATTATTCAAGTTTTGTCTCCAAATTGGCTTAGTGAAGTGGTGGTTGTGATATAGACATATAGGTCTAAGTTGAGTAATGCAAGTGTAGAATTTTAAATATTTGTTCAAACTTCAAACCATTTGTAATTTAGTATTGTCTGAATAAAAAGGTTGCACAAGTACTTGCCATTTAAATTTGAGAGTAATTATCAATAATTACTTGCAAGTAGACTTGACAATTTGGGCCGCTAAATGACAGAATGTTATATATTAACATATATTTCTTTGTCTAGTCCGTTTAGGACCACGATCTAAATTGTAAGGTTTAAAGATGTAAAATTAAGGTATTTTTAAAGAAAAATAATTTTTTTCACCCAATCGAGCTATACAATAAGAGTGACTCTCCTTTTTTTCACATATCTCCAATATTCCAACTCCATCCATTGGAATTTAGACTCATGATCTCTTTGCACAACAACGTGTCTGAACTCTTAAGACACCGAGTCATTTTTTGGAAGACAATTCAAATTATGTGTCGGTAGAGCTGCCAGTTTGAATCCAAACTTGTGTTTTGGGCATCTGAAATCCAATTCAACTTAAAACCGATATGATCAGCTTTTGGCTCGGATGAAATTATATAAGCTTATACATTTTACGCTAAAATTTGAAATCTGATCCAAATAAACGCGAGCCCCTTTTAACTTAAATTCATATTAGCATTTATCAATCGGATACAAGAATCCAAATTCCCACCTCTGCGTCGAGTTCGAGTTTTACATAAAAATGTGCAAATTTACATGTCACGATCCACATTTTTTAGGAAAATCCGGTTCGAAATCGGGGTTCAAATTTTGGGTGTATGTATGTTCGGAACAAAATTATCAGCTATAGTTCACACACACACAAAAAAAAAATGCTGGTCTCTTGTTTTTCTTAATGGGCCTTTTTAGAACCCAATTTAACTGGGCTGTGAAAGCCCATTAGAAGCCCAAATCCGCACGGATCGGGTACCGATTCACAACAAAATCAACTATATAAAACCACCATTTCTCTAGGGTTTCAAAACCCTAATCCCCCAATCTATAGTCTCTGCAGCAAAAGGCAAAAGCTAGGGGCTTTTCTTCTCCTTCGCTTCGCAATCATGGTAAGCTCTTTTTTCTCCTGCAATATGTCACTTATAGTGTTTATTTAGTTGCGTTTGCTTCAGTGTACTCAGTTGTTCTGGTTGTTCAATTTTGTGTTCAGATTATTTCAGAGAAGAACCGCAGAGAGATCTCCAAGTACCTCTTTCAAGGTTTGTGTTT
>JAYMTF010001188.1:0-25549 GCA_036897485.1 Pelargonium nanum | reverse complement strand
GCGCCCCCCCCGGGCAGGTGCCGTTGGGTGGGTCCGGGGGGAGCCACTGGTTGGCAGCGACGCGGTTGCAGGATTGGAGGTCGTGATTGAGGACGTGAACGGCCTGAGCGACCTTGATTTGCAATTCCATATCGGAATCGGAAAATGAAGTGAATTACCAATAAATGGTGAGTTTTGGAGTGAGTGTGTGTAGAAGAGCGACGCCTGTAAAATTGATGAGATCTTGGAGTTGGGGGAGAGAGATGGGAGTGGGGTTGGATCGGACGGCTGTGGTGGCTCGGTTTCTTGGTCGGATCTTGAGTTGGGCATGAGACTGTTCTTATTGGCCACTTCGGATGGGACTTGGGCTTGATTTTTTATTTTTATATAATAAAATATTTCTTTAGTGTTCAATAAGTGGAAATATTCTTTCAAAAATAATAAGTGGAAATATTAGTGTCAATTATTTATTTTGTTATGAATTTGACACTTTTTTTTTATTCATATTGTTGAAAAAAAATAAGTAGTTGAGCTACACCGTCCGACTAAATAAGAGTTGAATCCATAACCTCTCACGTTCAAAGCTGGCAAATCAGGGTTGGTTGGGTCTCGACTCTTGAGAGAAGTTCATGTTGGATTTTAGTGTTTAGTTTGACTCGAAAGTTGGTCAATTCGAGTAGGTCGAAAAATGGGCATCGGATGTTTGTGGTTTCGATGCAGGACATTTACCACTTTCTTTTCAAAATTTAGTTAAGAAATGACAATCAAGAATTAAAATGAAGATGAGTTCTTATCGTTTATTTTTGGATTACAATTTATGCAAGAAAAAATATATATGAAATGAGAATATTACAAGAGAATGATTCACTATTGATTCATATCATGAACAAAATGTACCTTAAAGGTGCAAAAAAATAAAAATGTCTAATATCAAAATATCATATACGTAGACGGGGCAATGCGGCCCACAGGTGACGGGTCAGGCAAAAAAATGTACACATTCTTTCGGATAACTTCACATCAGTTCTAACATATCTCACCATTTAGCAAAAAAAATAGAACTGTTAAAAAGTTGAAAAAATACGGACGAGCAAATTTTTTTTCCCGACCCATTTTAGCCGTGCGGCCCAAATTGCCAGGTATTGTGTTACCTCAAGCCCCATCATTTATCAGCAAACAAGGATCTTGAATTCTTGATAGGCCTATAGAGCCAATAGAGAACAAGTTGAAGTTTAAATTATGGATAATAAGTCATCAAGTGCTGCCACAATGTTCTTATAGCACTCCCAAACTAGCGTCGCATCCTCGTCCCTGGCTGCGAAATCCAGCTGCAGATTCACATAAACATCAATCAAATAACCATTCGAATGATACGAGTGAATTTGCAGAGTTTGAATGACGTTAAAGATAACAAGCTCTCCAATATTGAAACGGTAATGTATTAATTGCATCCAATTCTGGCCAAGACATGAACATTCCAAGACAATATAGCGAACTCTGAACAAAAGCACAAAAGAGACAGAACCGAAACTCAACATTACACAACAAAACTTGTATACCCGATAATTAGACTTTATTTTTTTCAATAAGCAAGCGTATAATTAGACTTTATTTTGAAGAGATTCTTTCTTGAATCATAAATGATCTTTCCAAACGCAGAAAGGAAGGAAAAAGCATAAGCGCGAAGCAATTGTTATCGGGTATCTGGTTAACGGACAGATCTTCTATCTGGAATGCCAAGTACTTTTAAGTCTTTAATCCTAAAAATTTGATTGTGATATATATATATGTGTGTGTGTATGAGAATAAGGAATATGAGCCATGATTTTTTATGGCTAAAGCCAAACCAATGAAATAATGACAGCTCATTAAATTTCACCAATCGCACCCCAATGAACTTGTGGGAGCGAACGTCGGATCCAAGTTTTTAATGAGCTCTCGAGCTTATCTTCCTTTGCTCTATAGATGTGTGTGTGTGTGTACATATTGGTGGTTATGTGGAAATTGCTTGTAAGATCAATGAAAAAGAGAATAATTTTATTTTGTGATATGAAGAACACGAGGGAATGAGCCTACTTACATTGCTGACATTGCTGAAGATAACTTCATAGAGCTTCCTCAATGGAGGCCTTTCACGTCCAGGTTTGCTTTGGATGATGGTGAAAAGATCTTGTTTCAGGCGCGATGAGCTCCTCCTCAACTCTTTTTGTGCTGCTCTCCAAGATTCTGAATCCAACAGAGGTTTTACTTCTACCATTTCTCGCGCGTGACCTCTGATTTCACTCTCTGCCTCTTCAACTGTCTGCTCAGGAGCTACCAAACTGAAGTCAAGTCCATTTGCAAATTCTTTATTGAAAATAGCATCTCCTGCCAATAGTACTGACGCCAAGGTTGCTATAGCTCCTATTCTTCGGCTCAATTTAGAATGAAGCGCCTTAAGGGTTATTTCATGGGATTCAAGCGAAGGTTTTACGTGGCTGCTGAAGGTCGGAGATATGCGCGGTGGATTGGCTTGTGAAACTAATGGTCTTATAGCCATCATTCTTATGAACTCAAAAGATTTGTGAAATACGTTGCCAAATGAAACGTCCTGAAAAAGAGCAATCGTTTGAGCATTTATCTTGTACAGTACAATACGCTACTGAAATGATTCATAATCTGAGTTTAAGGAACAAAGTATGAAATGTTGGAGAAGAGCACAGAGAAAGAATTCATTATAATGCATCTCAACAAATAGGAAAATATTCATGCAGAAGATAATGGGATGTTCACTCAGTCACGCTTCCAAATAAAATGGCTTGAAAAGGAGCAACCCTTTAAGCATTTATCTTGTAGAGTAAACAACTTACCGAATGTTGCAAGTAAGAATTATTCGTATTGCACTACAGCAGCGAAGAGCATGCCGAAATAATTCATTATAGCACATCTTATAGCAAACACGAAAATATTCATGCAGCATATCACATTCATGGCATATTCAATCAATAATGCACCACATTGATTATCCAAACAACTTATAATGGAATATGTATTTAACATATATCAGAAACCAAAGTCCCTACTGTACCTCTAACAATCCAAACCCAAAAACATGTGGAACCCTTGTTGAGCGGAAATTTGAAGTCTCCAAAAAAAAGATTGATCTAACTCAATGTTGTTAATTGATCTCAGAGGAGATGATACCAAAACTATAAATTTTCTACACATCCGATCACAATAAGCAAGTGAAGAGTTTCCCTCTCAAGATTTTAAGTGCCATGATTGTCGATTGATCCATTAGTCGTTCAATTTCTCTTTAACACTCAAAAATCTAAAACAGCCCTACTTGCCGACAAAAAATGCAGTAGCATAATCAATCAAAGAGCACAAGTAACATAATAGTCAAGCATCAATTAGTGTATCAAAAGCGATTAATATCCAAATTATAAGGTTAACAAACACAAATTTTCTATCACGGATCCTATTGCAACAAGACATTTTCCCAAGAAAATTCCAAGTTCTGGTAAGGATCAAAATGGCACCATCAACACCCTAATTTCACTCAAAAATGAAGAAAACAAAATCAAGTAGCCAAACATCAATTAAAGTATCATCAACAACAGCAATCAATCTCCAACTCATAGGGTTACGAGACACAATTTTTCTATTAAAGATCCTATGGCAGGAACATAAATTTTCCCGATATAATTTCAAGTTCTATTACGGATCAAAATGGCAAGCATCAATTAGAGTAGCAACAACAACAATTACTATAAACGCGTGGTTTCTATTGCAGCAACACACATTTTTCCGGTCAAATTTCAAGTTCTTACAAGGATCAAAACCCTAATTTCACTGAAAACGAACAAAAAAATATCAATCGCAACGTGCAAATTGCGGAATTTTCAAATTTCGACAGTGACTGGTAACTGAAGGACCTTATTGAGTGTGAGATATAGAACATACGATTGAGAAGCAAACCCTAATCTAAGCCATTGGAGAAGAAACGGAGCAGAGAGACAGTACTGTACGGATTTTGGATTTGGAGGGAAATGAAAAAACTGTATATAGAGAAGAAGATAATTAGATAAGCTTCGCTCCTTGTTTGGACTACGAACAATCAAATAAAATAAGATAATGTTTGGTTTTGGTACCAAACTATTCATTTTGTTTCAAATTGGAACCAAATTTGGTTTGTATTTAATTTTAGACCCTAGTATCTCGGTTATGTAAATTTGTTTCAGATTAGTTTGATTCGTAATTTAGTTCAAAACCTAATGACGCTACCTTGCGTGGTAGATGTTTCTAAGGGCTTTGGCGAGCCACCACGACATGCGAGAAATGTACGGGGAACCCCCAACATATCCGGCGCGCACGAGCAACCGCCCCGGGACAAAAGGCTCAAGTCACAAATAGGCATAGATGGACCCTACACCTTCAACAACCAATCACGCGCCGACACGTGACACTAGTTGATGGAAAGTATAAATACTCGTCTCTTAATAAGAGGATGAGATCCTTCATTTTCTCAATATTACTTATTCACTCTAACTTTCATTATCTGAAAAGATTTATAGAGCCTTCGTGTATCCCGGCCGTGATTTCATTATCGCGCATGAGGCGGTGGCCCGAGAACACCCTGAATATTTCGTTCTTTGGTGTGATATTTATGTGAAGGTCACAAGTTTGAAGCAAGCACACCTGAATACTGTGACATTGGTCTCTGACACAGGACAAGAGAACTTAAGATTTAAAAAATCAAATAGTTAGAATATTCTCTTTTTAAACAAAACGACAAACAAGCGCATCACACGACTCACATTCTTTATTCTCACTTGTAATTACTATGAGTAATTTTCCACTTAAAAGACAACTATTTTTCAAAAGGAAGAAGATAAAGAAAGCTAATGCTTTACACATTTAACTTTCCACTTATTTATTCACAGTACATAATAGACAAATTTTTCAAAATCTTTTATTTGTTTCGTGTAACACGTTATCGTGTTTATTCATTTTAAGAAACATTTTATTTATTAGTTCTTATCGTCTTCAAAATTGTATTTTATATGAACACAATATGATTCAATTATTTGAGATTATTTGGTTATTCAACACAAACATATATAATCACAAAATATACGAGCTCAACAAACTAATTTTGTGTAATATTTACCTCTTAAACTAAAATTAATTGCTCTTTTTCTGTCAAATGTTTGAGTTCATAAACATTTGTCTAATAAAATATTATCTTATAAAAATTGTAGAATGTGTTATTTAGAAAAGAAAAAAAACAATTAATTAAAGTGAAAAAAATAGTGGGAGTATTTCTTTTTACAGTAACTAAAATTTATTACTATTAAATAAATAAATAAAATTTTCATTTTTCACATGATCCGTACACTGACAGCGACCACTGAAGTATGGTGCCACATGCTCTTCTGTCACGTCACTGACTAAATGGACGTCCCTGATCCCACTGTACGGCCCCACCAACGGCCCGGATCAAATCTCTCTTCAGGTCCATCATGGTCGGGCCCGTATCAGAAATAAAGTTCCTTTCTGTCTCTAGAAAGCAAAATATCTACTGTGTCTCTCTCAGTTGATGCTGAGCTTGCCTCTGCTCTCTCCCATGGCGATCTCGGGGCGCGTGTTGTGCGTGACGACTCAGACTCAGCTTTTCGCGGCTCGATTCTGCGAATAATTGCGCAAATTGCTTTCGCTTTTTTGCTGATAGTGCGCGTGTGGCTGTTCTGGTGCTGTTTGTGGAGGATCTCCATGGATTTGGGCTTGGAGTGAGTGGAAATGGTGGTAGTGCTTGAAGAGAAGAGAGATGCAGGAGTGTTTTTGGACATGGAGAGCGGGAGTGGGAGCTTCGGTGAAGATAATTATGGTGGATTTGAATGTGATGTGAGTGATCGAGTGAGTGGATTGAGAGCTAGGATTTAAGGGAGGTATATGCTGTATAAATATAAATAAGTTGCAGAAAAAGGTTGGAGATGAAGCTTTCAACATCAGGATTGGATCAGCAGAGTCATGATGGTATGTATTTTTCACTATCGCTCCTCTTCGTGCCATTTTTTCTGAATTTTGATCAGTTACTGATTGAATTTGAATGCGTATATGTGTATGCATGTATGTGTTGGATCTATGAAACATTACATTGAATACATGGTGACAGGTGATGAAATTTTGATCGATTTGTTTTCTGGTTTTGGGGGAGTGGCGTGAGAGCTTGGGTTGTAGGGAAATATATGTTGTGTGATTATATATAAGTTGTAGAAAAAGGTTGGATATGAAGCTTTCAACATCAGGATTGGATCCACAGAGTCATGATGGTATCTATTCTCCACTTTTTGTTCCTATCTGAGTCTATTTTGATTTAGTTCTACTGGATTTTTACAAGTTACTGATTGAATTTGAATGAGTGTGTATGCATGCATGTAATATGTATGGTGACTGGTGATAACTTTTAGTTAGAGTGGTTTAAGAGCTAGGGTTTTAGGGAGATATATGTTGTGTAATTATATATAAGTTGCTCACTTGTATTGAGAAATGTTGGATATGAAGCTTCTTTTTCCTGTCGGTGTCATTTTTATATTCATATTTTTCTGAATTTTCATCAGTTACTGGCTGAATTTGAATTTGTATATATGTATCTATGCATGTGTTGGATTCATGAAACATTACATTGAATAGATGATGACTGTTGATAGAATTTTGATTGATTTGTTTTCTGGTTTGGGGGAAACTTATAAGTTAATTGATAATTATAGGGGAAAAGAAGTGTTTGAATTCAGAGCTATGGCATGCTTGCGCTGGACCGCTTGTGTCCCTACCTACAGTTGGGAGCCGTGTGGTCTACTTCCCTCAGGGTCATAGCGAACAGGTTGGCTCATGAATGCTTCTTCTTTAATTTCTTTATGATTTTTATCTATGTTTCTGAAGTTACATTGCTACTTGCATAATTATGTAGGATTTTGTACTTTTAGCAAATTGTGATTGCAATTTGAATGGGATGAACTTGTAGGTTGCTGCCACAACTAACAAAGAGGTTGATGGGCACATACCCAATTACCCAAACTTGCCACCACAGCTGATATGCCAACTCCATAATGTTACAATGCATGTGAGTTCTACAATATAGGTGTAATTTACAAATGCTATTTTATGATTGTTGTGATAGCCATCTGAAATTTAAAAGTAGATAATTGTTTGTGGACTCTCAGGCTGATGTTGAAACAGATGAAGTATATGCTCAAATGACATTGCAGCCTCTGACACCGGTAAATTTGCTGGGGTTTATTTTCTCTAGTTAAATGGCGTCCGGTGATTATTAGGAAGCATGTTGAAATGTTGCATTTCGTTATGCTACTTGTAGCAAGAGCAAAAGGATACCTTTCTTCCTATGGAGTTGGGGGTTCCAAGTAAGCAGCCCACGAACTATTTTTGCAAGACGCTGACTGCGAGTGATACGAGTACACACGGAGGATTCTCTGTTCCTCGACGTGCTGCTGAGAAAGTTTTTCCTCCGCTGGTAGATTCTTTCTTCTGTTTTGTTGCTTGGAACTACTTAAATAGAAAGTTAACATACCCTTTTGGTTTTGCAGGATTTTTCACAGCAACCACCGGCTCAGGAGCTTATTGCAAGGGATCTCCACGATGTTGAGTGGAAGTTTAGGCACATTTTCCGAGGTGAGTGGAAAGCTATTTGTAATATATTGTTTTTTCTTTTTTCACAGTGTGCTTCTAATATATAGCATTACGGAACAGCTAGCTGACATGTATTTTCTTTATTGTACAGGACAGCCCAAAAGGCATCTTCTCACTACAGGCTGGAGTGTGTTTGTCAGTGCCAAAAGGCTTGTTGCTGGAGATTCTGTTCTTTTCATATGGTACGTATTCACTTTCACATTATTCCTGGATTGAATTATATTTCCTTCACGAGTATTCTAGTTACTATCTTATATTTTGACTGCATCGATGTAGGAATGAAAAGAATCAGCTTCTTTTGGGAATTCGGCGTGCTATTCGACCACAAACTGTGATGCCATCCTCTGTTTTATCAAGTGATAGCATGCACATCGGACTCCTTGCAGCTGCAGCTCATGCTGCTGCCACTAATAGCTGTTTTACAATATTCTACAATCCAAGGTGATAACATTCTCCAATGTTTCTTTTATCCTTTTCTTTCTTCTCTCTCCAAGTCTGCATAACATGTACGTTGTAGTCTTTCTAATGTGTTTTACATACAGAGCGAGTCCATCTGAGTTTGTAATATCCCTTACAAAATATGTCAAAGCAGCATTTCATACACGAGTTTCAGTAGGGATGCGTTTCCGGATGCTCTTTGAGACAGAAGAATCAAGTGTTCGGAGGTATTATGGTAGTTCATAGTTCAGTACCAAGTTTGTTTTCTTAATCTTATTTATCTATTATATAATTTGTTGACTTTATTCATTCCTGTTGAAGTATGTATTTATGATAAAGTCTATATAGTAGAGATGGTTTGATGATATCAGGGCATTGAATCATGCATACAATGTAAATTCATTCATAATCTATTGACATCAGGGCATTGAATCATGTATTCTAGAGCCATTACCTCTACTAACTATTGATTGGTTGTGGATGGAATCAAGTAATATGGTAGTGCAAATTCATTCATAATCCAGGGGTTCTGTTCCCTGCATTCTTATGGCACTGAGAATCAGGTGACATGTGCTTGTACTACCTTTTGGGACATGGAAATTACAATGTGTCACACTGTAATTTCAGTCAATAAAATGGAATCGGTATTTGTTTGTTATAGTTTGGGGTCGAAGAAGTTGCAGTCCAGATGCTTGTTTCTTTCCCTTCATTATGATGACACCAAGAGACTGCTCCCTCTATGTAGCACTGTAGTCCCACATATGTGTGTATTATATGTTGAATGTTTATGTTGTCCAGGTACATGGGTACAATAACTGGCATAAGTGATATGGATCCTGCACGATGGCCAAATTCTCACTGGCGATCTGTCAAGGTAAAAACTGCTTATATTTCATTTTTATAAAGCATAGGCACTCTTTTGTTCATAATTCATATCCCCACAAGATGATCTTTACACAACTATGACGTTCTTAGGTGATATCCATTAACATAAGCACTCTTAATTGTAGGGCTATAGTCTAATTTGCGGTTCAAATGCAAACCAACATATATATCAAACCAAAACTTTTGGTAATCAAATACCAAACCAAACATTTTGGTTTTGTCTGCTGTTTTGGACTAATGTCTAAATTCGTTTGTGTATTTTTTTCTGTTAATGAGTTTCTGGCATATCTAAATATAATTTCCAAATTCACATTAGCCATAAATCATCTATAGAAAATTACAGTTTCAAATATGGTCCAAAATCATGGTGTCCATTGAACCATAAATAATCTATCACTGTCACAAATTGTTCCTTGAACATTGTAATTCATCTCTTATGCATTCCTCACCTCCCCAAAGTGCTCTTACTTCGTGTCTTTAAACTAGTTGCATTGAAATTGTTCCTTCTTTATCTGATAATATTACTCTATTAGTTAGAAGCAATTTTATTTTGCCTAACACTCGTCTTTCCTCCTCTACAACATGTAGGTTGGTTGGGATGAGTCAACAGCAGGTGAGAGGCAGCCAAGGGTGTCACTGTGGGAAATTGAACCGCTAACAACTTTCCCCATGTATCCATCGCTGTTTCCTCTTCGAATGAAACGTCCGTGGCATCCAGGAGTCTCATCTTTGCTTGGTACAGTGTGTGTGTTTGTTTCTTAGATTGGTTCACTAATAATTTTAAGTGTAAATATGCTTATCTCAGTCAACTCAAGTTTAGTGAAAATAACATTTATGTACACATTTGTCACTTGATTGGTATTTTTCCTAGTTTCCATATTCACTCATATATTCACAACCGCCCTACGGTTTGAAAGAGTCTTGTCAGAACTTCACTTCCTTTTAGTGTCTATGCTTATTTTCTCTTGGTACGGCTTTATTATATATGCCAAATAAGTGAGAGAAGGATTTGCCACATATGCATTCAGAATTTGATAGGGAATTTGTTTGCCAAGAAAGATGTAGGTACCCTTGAAATGACTAATAACATGTATAGGTCACTCATAACTATGCTTTGTTTTGTAAATCAGGTAGCGCTTGGATTGGAATTTTTGTTCCTGATCGGAGTTCAAAAATGGGAATTAGAATGAGATTCTCATTGTTCATGTTTGGTTTAAGATTTTCTGGTCATGAGAATGACTCTGAAATGAGCATTCTTGGAAATATGCACATCTTTTTCCATAGCATTTATGTTTTATGTGCAATAACAATTTGGTTCTCTTCCTTGCTTGATTGCTTCATCTCAGTTTACTATTGTTTTAATAGTACGTGAACCTTTTAGGCTAGTGCACTTGATCGAGTAAAGGTAAAAGTGAATATTTTCTTACATACCTTTCTGATCCTTATTTAGATTCCCTGTTATTCATCGTGTGTGTTTGTGTAAAAATATTCCTTAGCTGGTCCTGAATATTCTCTCACATGGTCTTGGTACAGATACTAGAGATGAAGCAGCAAATAGTTTGATGTGGCTAAGGGGTGGCGTCGGAGAGCAAGGTCTTCACTCATTGAATTTTCAATCGGTTGGGACATTTCCCTGGATGCAGCAGAGACTGGACCCTACGTTGCTCGGGAATGATCATAGTCAGCAGTACCAAGCCATGTTGTCGGCTAGTTTGCAGAATGTTGGAAGTGGAGATCCTCTAAGACAGCAGTTTATGCAGTTTCAGCAGCCGTCACAATATCTTCAACAGTCAACTATCCAGAATCCTCTTTTGCAACTGCAGCAACAACAACAGATGTCTCCGACTATTCAAACCCAATTCTTATCCGAAAACCTCCCAAGGCACCTTCTCCAGCAACAACTCAATAATCAGTCCGAGGAACAAGTTCAAAAACAGCCGCATGCGTATCAAGATGCGCTTCAGATGCAAGGTGATCAGATCCAGCAGAGGCAACAGTCAAATTTGCCTTCTCCATCTTTTTCAAGGCCGGAATTCATGGATTCCGGCACAAAATTCTCTTCATCTATCACTCCGATGCAGAATTTCATGAGCTCACAGTGCTCGGAAGGGAACAAAAGCGGTTTAAACTTCTCCAGGACCGGTGACTCCATGTTAAGCGAACAGTTAAACCAGCAAACATGGACCCCTAACCCTAACTCAAAGTATGCGCAATCCGAGGTCCATGCTTTCACCAACTCCATGTCACTATCACCATACTCGAGAAAAGACGCTACCGTGGAACCACAAAATTGTAGCTCAGACATCCACAACTCCACTCTTTTTGGTGTCAACATTGACTCGTCTGGACTCCTAGTCCCTACCACTGTGCCCGGTTTTACTACTTCACTTGATGCTGACGTGTCCTCAATTCCATTAGGGGATTCCGGGCTTCAGAGCTCGTTGTATGGTTTCATGCAAGACTCTCCTGACATGTTGCATGGCGATGGGCACCTTGACCCATCAACTCCATCAAGGGAATTTGTGAAGGTGCGAGCTGCAACCAGGATCTATCCCTTAACACTCGTATGCATTATTGGTTAATGGTTTCGAGTATATGACGATATCATGTCTTGACAGGTCTACAAATCTGGGTCCGTTGGGCGCTCACTGGACATCAGCCAGTTTAGCAGCTACCACGAGCTGCGAGAAAAGCTGGCACAGATGTTTGGGATCGAGGGAAAATTAGAAAACCCTCTAAGATCAGGCTGGCAGCTTGTATTCGTTGACAGGGAGAATGATGTGCTTCTCCTTGGAGACGACCCATGGGAGTAAGTTTTTATAACAATAAGAAATTGCCTACTTACATGTCGTTTTCACGTAGTTTTTCGAATTTCTCGATATGAGAAAATTTCCCATTTCAAAAGGATCCAAATACACCTGACAATTTGAGTCTAAAGTTCGGGTGGTAGAATACCCAATTCAACCCCGACCCTCAAGTGGTGCGAGTTTCAGGTTGTGGTTCGGGGTCGGTTTGTGAGTTTTACACACAAAATGCGGGTTGCCTGAACCTATCTATAACTTTTCCTTTGTAAAACCGACCCGAAAGGAAAATAAACCGGCCCATCTAACTTGCAAACATGCAGGTTACGGGTGTATGTGTGTAAAGCTGACGATTTGAACCCGAAATTTGAGTCGCATTTTTGCAGGTTCGGGTTGCATAAAATCAACCTGTTTAATCTTCAAGTCGGGTTGGGTTTACTATTGCAAAAGGTTAAGCTCGGGGTGGGCAAACCTGCACTTACCCAAGTTTTTTATGTAAACACAGTCTGAACTCTTTCATGTTCGGGTTAGGTCTTTTCAACTTAAACCCGAATTGCCACTACATGTGGATTCCGGTCCAAATTGCCCGTAAACATCATGTAGCTACTATATCGACTTCCTGTAGACTTACCATGTAGAATCTCTCGTGCAGGGCGTTTGTGAATAACGTCTGGTATATCAAGATACTCTCCCCTGAGGATGTGCAGAAAATGGGGGAGCAAGAGATCGAACCCTACAGCCCGAACACAAGTCAGGGAATGAAAAACAGTGGCAATGCCACTCGAGACCATGTCCCGGGGTTGCCCTCTCTCGGCTCGCTCGAGTACTGAGGCCTCGCCAGACTCGCCTCTACTATCGCACGTCCTCGTTAAGTATGTATCTATATATATCTGGTGAACTGCATCATTTACATATAAGATCTTGCTTCATTTGGTGTTGATGGCATAGTTCCTGTATCATCATTCCATGTTTAGGCTAAATTATTTTATAAAACTACGTCGTATTTCTACTTGTTTTCACTATTTAGTTCATCATGTGAATTGACTTGTATTGGTAAAGATATTAATTATGTCAATCAGAAAATCTCAGTAGATGTTGAATATTGTATGAGCTGTTCTCGACTGCTATATTGCAAAGCAAAACTACGTCGTTTATTTGTAGGGTGCTTTTTCTACTGTTTAGAACAATTTTTTCATTAAGAAGTGTTTGAACTCTTGGGAAAATGGGATCGATTACAATTTATATATTTGGAAATTTTAATTTTCAATTCAGTCTGAATTGATTCAAATTTGATCCGGACTAATTTAATTTTACTTGGATTAAATCTTAATTTGAGCTCATACGAGAGCTCGTAAAATTAGGTTTAAACTCTACTATGTAATAGATTGCAGAGCTAGAACTTCAATGGGTAGCTGATATGTAAGCTCTGAAAGTGGTTTGACCCCAATCATGTTCAGCTCCCGAGTCAAGCCAAGTCGAGCTCGAGCCTATAACAATTAATTCAGATTGTACATGGTTTCTGAAAGAATTCATAATGTTGTTTGTAAAGTATAATTAGACTAAGAGGTATGAAAAACGGGTCAATTAAGACGATCATCAAAGATTAAGGCTAAAGAACATTGGCCACAAGGCCCACAACTGCCCTGCCCAATAACGTTAGTAAGGAAAATCAGGCTAGGATGACCCATGATCGCAGACTATCCATGGTGTGATATGAGAGATAATCAAGAACGAATCAAAACTACCCCTCAAAATATAAATGACTGATATCGAATTAAATGGAGGGATGGACATTATCAATCAATACCTAATCGGAACCAACATGAACGAGGACCGAAAATCAAACCCGTTATATTTGTTCCAAGGGCAATACAGACAATAATGAAATATATTGTACTAAAAATCATTTAAAAACAATATTATACTAAAAACACCGATATCATTCGGTCCGAGTTGGTCCGGCCCGGTTCATTTTCGGTCCAGTCCAACCCAGATTGGACGAAGAGAAACAATTCAGAGGCAAAAATATAATATTGTAGAAATAGAAGGACTCTTGTGCCAAAATATATAATCTGCGTTCCAAGAAAAGGGCACACCTCATTCATTCACTATCGTCTCTCTCGACTCAGCAGTGAAGCGGCGCCTCCGACCGTTTCGCTCTCTGCAAATTTTTTTCTTCACTTGAACGACTCAGAATCATCCAAAGGTTCTATTATTTCCCTCAGATTTGTCGAGAATTTTTGTGTGAAATGGCGTTCGAAGCTTTAATTTAATGGAGATTCGTTAGCTGAAACTGGCTTTCTAGTGTTTTTTACTTAGGTTTACTGATTGTTTAAAAAAAATATTGTTATTGCATGTTTTTTTATTCTCCTCGATTGATTATCGTTAGTGTTAGGGTTTTGGAGGTATTCTTATCCAATTTTGTAAAAAAACTATGATAAACAATATCTTTACTTGATTTGTATAGTATTTTTTATATATGTGAAATGGTGTTCGAAGCTTCAAATCAATGGAGGTTTGCTATCTACTTAGGTTTACTGAGGGTAGGTAGTGATTGGTTTTTGCTTTCCTCCTCAATTGATTGTCATTTGTGTTAGGGTTTTGGGGGTTTTATTGTCCAATTTTGTTGATCTATGTGTCTGAAGGTTGTAAGAAACTATTATAATTACCAATATCTTACTTGATTTGTCAAGTAATTTTTATGTGAAATGGTGCTCGAAGCTTTAAATCAATGGGGTTTTGTTAGTTGAAAATAGTTTCTAAGTGTTATCTACTTAGGTTTACTGATGGTGGATAATGATTGGTTTTTCTAATCCAATTTTAGCTTTACTAGATTATATGCTGCTGCCAGTTTTATTGTTGTCCAGTTGAAATTTACATTAGAATTCAATTGAGTTTTTGTTTTTTAATGGGAAATGGTTTTTGAAGCTTTAATTTAATGGAGCTTTGGTTGCTGAACTGATGGTAGTTAGTGATGAGGTTTTTTATTATGTTATTTTTTCCCCTCAATTATATGTCATTAGTGCTAAGGGGGTTTGTCCAAATATGTTGATTTATGTATATGAAGGTCCTATTCCTTTCTATTTTATCATTATGTTATTTGAGTTTCAGGTTTTTGTGTCTATGGTTATTGTTTAGTTTTTGTGGTATGTCCTTTTTTCTAATTCATTATATTTCATTGTGTAGATGGATAGAGAGAAGCTCATGAAGATGGCTACTGCCGTTCGTACCGGTGGGAAGGGTAGTGTGAGAAGGTTTATCACTCTGTCCTGCTTTTGAGCTCTTTTGTTATAGCTGTTGAATAGGAAGTGAAATCATTATGTTTTTTTTTAAATTACTGAATAAATTGTTTTTCTCGGCATATTATAACCAAATTATAGTATTGAAATTGGCTGTTTATCTTAGTTTTTGGTACATATATAATTTGTATAGATGTCTGTTTGATGGTAGACATTATTGGAGTTTCAATCTCGGGTTTGAAGGAGATGCCTCACTATGCTGTGGTTCATGATTTGTGCATAGTTAGCAATGAAATTGACTAGGTTTGATGGAATGATATTCCAGAGAGTTGGATACACAGGCATCAGCATTCCAATCCTTAGCTAGAACAAGGAACAAAGTGAAATGAATGTTTGTTTAATATTAGGGTTTGAAATGGTTATTTGTGTTTACTTTTTTTAATAATTATTTAATTTGGCTCATTGTGTTCTATGATTTCTACATTCAGAAAGAAGAAGGCTGTTCACAAGACCACTACCACAGATGATAAAAGACTTCAGAGCACCTTGAAGAGAATTGGAGTCAACACCATCCCCGCTATTGAAGAAGTGAATATTTTCAAGGATGATGTCGTTATCCAGTTTTTAAATCCAAAAGGTCTATAAACTAACCAAAATGACTCTTTAACGTGTATATGAATATTTTTTTCAAGAATTCTTAATCTTTTGATCTTGGGAAAATTCATACTAACTTGCTTTTGTTCGGTGTTGCAGTTCAAGCATCCATTGCTGCCAATACTTGGGTGGTTAGCGGTTCTCCTCAAACTAAAAGTATACATTCTTTTTGCCTCTTTCTCTATTAGTTAGTACATTTTACTTGTGAGATTATCTGCCTGACACGTAGTCCAGTGCTTATCTCTTGATTCGGTCTTAACATTATTGTCAGGGTAACAATACATTCATATATTCATTTTGGGTTCTGTGCATCAATCCTCTTAGGGAATACGATAATAGTTTTGGGTGATTGTAAGCTCTATATTCTCTGGTATTGATGCTAGAGTGCCTTCCGATTTTTTATTATTGGATTCTCTATAAGAATATATCCAATGATGGGCAGCTTGTATCATTATTTTTGGTAATTTGGTTTGGGATATTCATTTGAACTACACAAGTTGAGAATCATTTGAGGCATGTCTCTTGTTGAGTCTATGTTAAGTGGTCTAGTTAGTGTGTCTTCTCTTAATCTCTTCTGGTTTTGGGCAGTCACTATTCTCTTCATCCAATAATGGTCAGTTTCCTAGTGTATATGTTTTCGGTTTTTTGGTTTGGGATATTGATTTAAGGCTTACAGTAGCTTTGCTCTTAAATTGAGAATATAACACGTATACACACAAAAAAAACCCCACATTCTCATGGATCATTTGAGGCACGCTTGTTGGCGCATTTACTTTATTCATCAGTTTCATTCAAGAGCTAATATATCTTTTTTGTTTTGAAGAATTGCAAGATATTCTCCCTGGAATCATCAACCAGCTGGGTATGTTATGTTCTTACATCTGACTTGTTTTCTTGTGTGTCATGTTTATTTTTTGCTACTATATTCTTAGCATATGTATCCATATTTCCAGAGTTAATGACCTTGGCACCGTAGGTCAATGCTGTTCCTATTTCTCAATAATAAAAATGTTTCTTTTCCAAAAAGTACCTTTACCTTTAGGACCCACATAGATTTAAGGGGTTCATGGACTGAATTCACTCTTAGAGCTGGCATATGCACTCCAGGTTGGGCAAAGTGCTCATATTCACACATTTTGTACGTGAAACCCGCCACCTGACCCACAGGTACCCACACCTCATCTGAGTCAGGGTCGGGTTAGGCCTATCCAATCAGGACCCGAAACCTGAACTGCCAGCTCTACCCTATCTTGTTTTGTGAAGCGATTTGGTTGCTGTTATGAAATATTTTGGTAGGTTATGTAGAAGCTACACACCACTAATGTTTTTTCGGGTTCTATAATTCAGGCCCCGACAACTTGGACAACCTAAGGAAGCTCGCTGAGCAGTTCCAGAAGCAAGCACCGAATGCAGGTGCAGCACCTCAGGTAGACGATGACGATGATGAAGTTCCAGAACTTGTCGCCGGCGAGACCTTTGAAGCTGCTGCTGCAGAAGATGGTCACACTTCATAAGAAGGTTCAAAGATTTTGTTTCTCAGCTTTCAATTTCAGTTTCCTGTTTGGAATTTTTATTGTCTTTGGATTTTAGCTATATATGCTTATTTTTCTTTATTGTAACCAACTGGAAAACAGCTAGTTTCACTAAAAGAGTTGTAGCAATCCATGAGATTTTTCATTACATGAGTATGGTTTTTATTGTCTTTTTAGGGTTGTGCTTTAAATTCTCATCTGCCAAAGAGAAGGCCACATGATGGTTACTAATTAGGGTTGTGCTCTTTAAATTCTCATCTGCCAAAGAGAAGGCCACATGATGGTTACTAATTAGGGTTGTGCTTTAAATTAAAGAGAGATATAAATAGATATATTTGGTTAATTTTGCAGTTTTTTGTATCATGATTCATTGTCATGTGATGAATCTGTACAAGAAGAAATGCACCATTTTTATGAAACTATGAACAAGACAAAAACATTCAACAAAACATTCAATCACATAAAAATAAGGATATAGTCATTCATTTCTATTATTGAAATTCATTAAGTTCAATAAACATAATAATGTAGAACAGATTTTCTTAATCTCTTTAAGATTCACACGAACATAGAACGGGCTCCTCCTGTCTTTTTATGCATGCTTTTACCGAATTTTTGGCTCTCTTCAGCACTCCTCGTGCAACATTTATATTATTATGGCTTTTCATCCACACATAAGTGACACGTTATGTTTTAGCCTATTCATTATTGTACAAACTCATCAAAACTTTTCAACTTCAATCCAAAAACAACAATAAAGTTGTCATACCACAAAGAAAATGCCATGTGAGGGTGTTACAAATTAGGAATGCGCAATGAATTGAAGAAGAGAACCTATACAAACTTCTATATAACAAAAGGTAGGTGAGACTCAATTTAATGCTTCATTGAAGAGAATCTATACAAATATATTTGGGAATAACATATCATTGTTTTGTTAGAAACAGTAAAAAATGCAACTTCAAATATATTTTGCTTTATTATCCAAAAATTTCATATTAGATTCAAATTTAGCATTTTAAACGTGATCAACTAATTATTTTAGAATTGCATTAGTTCAAGCACAATCATTATAAAAACTGAAATGCTTAATATAATATATGATCAATTGATTCTCAAACACACCATAAAAATGACTTACAACATTCTAATTATATAATCTGAAACTCGAACCGACAACAAATCAGCAACTACCATGCATAACCAAATACATCATAAACTACTAATTATTCTACTTAAACTCCAAATCCCATAAACCCTACGACTCTAATTACCCTCCTCAGATGGCTTCCTCCTCCGCCGGAGCGGGCCGTGTCTTGTTGCAACCTATCTCCGGAGGCGTGGCACTGCCGCCGGAGGATCTCTGTTTCTGATAGTTGTCAGATATTATTATGAAGATTATTGCGACGAGCAAAAAGATGGCGAAGCAGATGGCTAGGATGATGGACAGAAACGCCACCATGTTTTCGAAGCACAAGGCACTTAAGTAGCTCTCGTCGGAAGCCGATCGGTTGAGGTGGTAGTGGTAGTACTCCGGTGGCATGCTCCGGCGGGAGACGGCGGAGGAGCTCGGGTTTGGTGGCCCGGTGGTGGCCGCGGCAGAGGCGGAGAGGAGGAGGAGGAGGCAGAGGAGCGGCGGAGGTGACGGCGGCGACGCCATAGAAACGGGAATGAGATAGTGAGAGTGAGAGTGAAAGTGACAGTGAGAGTGAGAGTGATGGAGTGAAATGTGATGTGAAAATGTGTCTTTAGAACACTTGTATTTATTGACAATTTTTGCATTTATTATTATTATTTTGGGTTAATTTTGCATTTATTTATTTTATTTTTTGGGTTAGATAGTTTTGCTTTTCTTGTAGGAAAAAGACTCAATTTGATCCCGAACTTTCGTGTTTTGATCCAATTTGATTATTAAAATTTTGTGTTTCGATTCATTTGGTCTCTGAATTTTTTATATAAACTCTAAGGGCAAAGACCATTTTTGGTCAATATGTGAAAGTTTATAGACCATTTTGGGTCAAATAAAAGTTCATGGATCAAATTGGGTTGACACGCGAAAGTTTAGAGACTAAATTTGGTTTAAAAAATGTTTAGGATTTTGCGTTTTTAGGTGTCACGTCATCACGCCTAGTCAGATACATTGTTCACGTGTGCACGCCGCATCATACAAAATGTTGAGTTTTATTATTTTTTTTAACAACACAGACAGTGAAATGGTGTCGTTTTACTTCTAAATGATGAAAAATATGAAACGGTACGATAGCGTGGCAACCGCAATTCTTCTGAGTCGGGTTTGGATTGAACCTTTTTAATTCGAACCCCAAAATCGAAACAAACCCGACTCGAAACCCGAATTGACAGCTCGGATACAGAGTAAAAATAGAAATAAATACATACCTTCTACCCTAAGGAAGTGTTTGCGTGGGTCCCTCTCTCTCTCTCTTCTTCTGGCCTTCACCAACATTCCATTTGTGGATTGTTGGAGAAGAGCCAAAACAGAAGAAACAAAAAATGGGGGTTTTGTCCAACAAGATCGATCGAGACCAGCTCAATCCTGGAGATCATATTTACTCTTGGAGACAAGCCTATCTATACTCTCATCACGGTCTCTCTCTCTCTCTCTCTCTCAACCATTTCTAGGGTTTCTTTGAATAATTAAAAAAAATCGCATTTGGTTTTGAAATCGATCTTCATGAACTGATTGTTTAATTTTTTGGTGCTCTTTTGTTCTTCGTGATTGATTTTTTGATGTGATTCTGATTTTCTGCGTTGAATTGCTCAGTAATTTGAATTGAATTGCTTGATTTTCGCTGCAAAGCGAAACTGGGTAGGTTGTTTTAGTTTCAATTGATAAGCAAAAAGTGGAATTTGATGATGTTGATTTCCAGTTGTGGCAACTGATAAGCAAAAATGAAAGAATTATTGTTTTAAAAATAGAAAATTTTAGGGAATATTGACCCTTTTTTGTTTGGTTTCATTCATATTTGGGTGATTTGCTGGCGTGGATCTTTATTGGAGATATAATCTTGCTGAAGCATTTTTCATTTCTAGCTTATTGAGTATTAGTTTTTTTTAATATGATATTTGACAGAAATTTTGGAAAAAATGACCCTTTTGCTCATGTGCTGTGTTAATGGTGTCTCTTACTTTTTCTTTGTTACGCCCAAATGGTGTCTCTTACTTTTCCTTTGTTATGCCCAATTTTAACCATTTATGGTACATGAATTGCCCATTCATGTTTAAGAGAATCAAGACTATTAAAACCATTGCTTCACTAAACCCATACTTTGTCGTATTTGTTCATAGTTCATCCTTTGTACCAAATTAATGCGTATAGAGTTAAATGTTAGATTACGCCATTAGTTTAAGAGGGAGAGTATTATTAAGTTCTGGCTAGTGCTATTGATCCTGTAACTGTCAGCTAGTGTTTTCCTGATTTTCTGTGTGCTCTTGTTCCTTCGTTGCTTTTTGTGAATGGATATTAACTTATTTGCTTGAGTATTGGTGTATTATGTGTTGTTTCCAAGTGCATTTTCCATGAGAAACCATAAACCGCACCTTATGTGAATCGGCTTTGGGTTAGGTTTTTTCAACCCGACTTGAAATCTATTGCCAGCTCTTGCGGTCCTACTAGTTCACCAATTTGTAATAGAGAACAGGGGCACGGTAGGGAGCGATTGACCTAAAATTATATTGTCTGTGGAGGTTTGAACTTCTTTTGATCATTTTGTTTCTTTGTAGAATTGACAATTGATCTGTGAGTACAATACATTTACTTGACTGGCATCGATTGAGTTTTGATACTAATTACAAATGCAGCCGCAGCCCTTCAGCATATGTTGCTTGCTGGCGTTTGTTTTTCACGGAAACAGATACAAAAAGTATCAAACATTTAGCTTGAATTATGCGGTTATTTTGATGCTAGGTACTATCCAGCGAGTGCAAATGATTTTTCATTTCTCATTCTCTTTTGCTTTAGCTGGTAAGCAAGGATAACCGCGATAGAGCATACAAAATGGATAACATTTGATAGAATAGAGTGGAGGAGGAGAATTTGAGTATAGATGATCCCTAAGAGTTTTTGCTAATAGATTCACGTGACTGACCCGATGTTATTCGGGAAATGACTTTGATAATGTTGTTGTTTTGCTTCAAATTGAAACTCTCATGTGAAGTGCAGTTAGTGTTTTACTAATGTTTCATCCATCTGATTACAGGGATATATGTCGGGGACGGAAAGGTGATCCACTTCACGAGGGGAGCGGGTCAAGAAATAGGCACTGGAACAGCGTTAGACCGCGTAATTTTCAGCTTACCTCCATCTCATACCGCGCGCAACCCGTGCCCGAATTGTGATCATCAGTCAAGGCTTGAAGGTGGGGTCATATACTCCTGCCTAGATTGTTTCCTTTCCGGCGACGACCTCTACATCTTTGAATATGGCGTCTCACACGCTTTCTTTCTCGCAAAAGCAAGAGGCGGGACTTGCACTCTCGCCCCCTCTGATCCACCCGAACAAGTCCTTCACCGTGCTTCTTTTCTCCTCCAAAATGGCTTCGGGGCGTACAACATTTTCAAGAACAACTGCGAGGACTTTGCGATCTACTGCAAAACGGGTTTGCTGATCACGAGCACCAGAGTGGGCCGAAGTGGTCAGGCCGCGTCTTTCTTAGCTGCATCCAAATTTTTGCCTTCCACCTTTGGTGGTCTCTCGGTTGTGGGTTTGGGTATGTATTGCATTAGTCGATGGGT
The DNA here is from genome assembly GCA_036897485.1 of Pelargonium nanum. Classification (NCBI taxonomy): domain Eukaryota; kingdom Viridiplantae; phylum Streptophyta; class Magnoliopsida; order Geraniales; family Geraniaceae; genus Pelargonium; species Pelargonium nanum. The sequence continues at coordinate 3,580 of JAYMTF010001188.1, read as the reverse complement.
CTATGATATTGGAGTTCGAAAGGATGTGGAGAAAGTATGCGTGGAGAGACTCGTTGCGAACCCTAGATTGATCGAGACAGAAGCTACAACTGAGGCACTGAAGGATGATTGATTTGTGCTTGTGATGTCCCAAAAAGTTGGAGGTTATTTGCAGAAGGAAACTTTCTCCCGTGTGTGATGTTGAATGTGTAAATGTATTGTTTGAAAAATGGAAATGCTAAATGTTTCGAATTTTGAACAAAATTTTATCTGCAAAGTAAAGTAGCGTTGTAGTTTAAAAAGTAAGTTTCAACAAAAAAACAACTCGACATACATTATACCACAACTCTCCTAAGATTCTTTGGCGCGGAGCGCTCAGTTTATAAAACATATTGTATGTATGTTGTATTGTGATTTACCCAAGTAATCAATCAAATAATTTATGTATCATGTCTCATTAATTGACACATAATTTTGTACAATATTTAAAACATATTACTCCTGAAAAATGTGCGATGATTTACCTTAAAGTGGATTACGAGAAGAAATGTAAACAGTCAATTTTTCTCGAAAAGAAAAATCGATACACTTTAAGAAAGTTGTGGGTTATTCACTATGAGTAGATTTGATTCCTTGTTAAAACCCTTGATGAGTATCTAAAACTTTATTCAACCAACAAATATTACATTATAACTCAGTTCATGTTCTACATTTTTTCACTTCTCACAAAAACTTATATTTCAGGGCATACAGAAATAAAGATAAGTCCCATGCTGAAATATATAAATACATCTTTTTCCCTACTTTTCGCAACCCGTCTAAAATTTAGCCATAGAGACAACGAAGTCGGAAACAAGTCTATTTGATCGCGTTTACATGTGATCATAAGTAGTGAATTGTGCCAAGTTCTAGTATGGCCAGAAATCACCACCCCAATCGCCCTTCTTTACGAGCAGCTGGTTGTATTCGGGTCTTGATGTCTGCAATAAGCGAAGCAATTGTGAGAACTCGGTGAAAAAAGCCAAATATTCTAGCCACAAAATGACGAGCGAACTATACATAGGAGACACAAAGCAAGTAATTTTGTCTCTTCTTTGGTTCATCTGGCAAATGTTGAAAGGTTAGTGCTGCATTTGACAGCAAAAGCAATGACACTACTCTCCATCATATATATATATATATATATAGATGTAACTAGGGCTGTTCATTTTTAAAATCTTTTATGATATTGTATTGCCCACATGAAACTTGAATTTGCCATTAAGAGATATCTCGCAAAATTCAAAAGGGTATTCCATGGGATCAAAATTTTGGAGGACAAGGAAGCATCAGTTGGTTCAAATGTAATGTATTATCATCTTCTATGGGCTCTCTATCAGCATTTGGTAGACAGGGTTTACAAAAGGGAACTCTATAGATCTAGTTCCTTTCCCAGCTACGCTAAATCCGAGTTTTTTTGTTTTTGGCAATAAGCATAGGGCACTTTAGCCATAAGATTGAAACCAAGTTTACAACTGCTTAACTCTATTAAGAAGAAAGAAACGGAATTACATGTGAATATAAAAAGTAACAACATAGCTAATAATTGATGGTCGAGGCATCTAAGCTTACTATATTTTTTAGAACAAGTAATAGAAATGAATTGTGCCATAGGAACACAATTCAAAAGCACAAGTGTAACAGCAACATCATCAATAATTAGGTCACACAGCAATATGTTCAGAATACATGTTATAATTGAATGTCCATCCTTCGATCACAGGATTAGCTTGACAAAATGTTCCTATGTTTTGGTAAAAACGTCATATTAAGGGTACTCATACAGAGCGCGAGTCTTTGACACAATGTTAAGGTTGATACCTTGTGCATTGGGCCACCCTTTTCCCCTAAAATTGAAGGCTTTCAACTATTTGTAACAGCTACCGATGCAATAACTTGATGATAACCTTTATAGAACATTCCCTACAAAGTAAACTTTCTCATCTGTATTTCTTTATCATAACATAATGTCTAAGTACAGAAAATAGGTAGATAAATGTGTGAATTGCTTCACTCAAGTAGTAAAAGGCCAACACTTGATCACGTAAATCCTTGGTCGTAATTGTAAGGTTTTGCGCAACTTCAAGTGAACCAAAAGTAACAAAACAACTAGTTAGTTCTGTGAACAACTCTGCTCCTACTCAGTAAAAGCTAGAAAAGGAAAATGTATTCACACCGATCCCGATACATAAAATGCTTTATAGTTGATATAGGTAAGTCACAAGTAAGAAACATTTACCCGGCATGTGGGTTCATTTGAGAAACACTAAACCTTCCCATAAATTCATAATCACAACCCTTCTGATTTCAATAGATTCTATAATTTATGAACTTTTCTATTTGACTCTACATCTAAATTACAATACAAATGCCCTGATTTCATATGTCAAGCTTCAATGCCCTCCCTCGGAAATGAAAAATTAGATCACTCTTTGAGTATAGAACACAAATAATTCCATCACCCCTAATAACTAGGGCAAAAATTCCATTTGACTCCATATCTAAATTCCAGCACAAATGCCCAATTTTCACATCTCAGCTTAACATTAACCACTCTTTGAGTTCATCACACAAAACATTTCATCAAACCTATCATCACTAAATAATTAGGGCAAAAAAAGCTCAGCAGCTTTCAACAAACCCCTAATTCCAGCAACTGTATCTATTTGGTAAATTAAATTCAAATAACATGTCCCAATTTCCAAATCTCAACAAATTCAATATTCTAAATCTCATTTCCCGTATCAAATAACCTAAAAACCGACAAAATTCACAGAGAACAAGCACAGCAATTTCACTGAACACATAATTAATCAACAACAAACATACAATTTCACCAAAAACATCAAAATCGAATCGAAAATGATAAGAAATTGAGAAGAAGAAGAAGAAAACATACGAGATCTTTGAAGAAGATAAAAGCGACGACGAAGAAGAGAACGAAGAGAATCTCGAACTCCGCCAATCGGAAGAAGTCAAAGACAGCGTTGACCATCCGGGTCGGCAAAGGGTCCTTCTTTCTGCCACCGCGCCTGCCCATCTCCGGCGAACTCTCCGACGATGATCCACAATTTTTTCGCCGATTAGATGCGAAAGCTTCGCGCTTTTTACGGTTTGTCTGTTTCTTTCTTGCCTATCCCAAGTCTCAAAGACCATCTAATTCTTTTATATTTACTCCACAAAAAAAATTAATTGAAAATGAAATGATGGAAAATATTCCATTTTTAGCCTCTAAATTTCATAATTAAGCTAGACATTCTTGTTTAATGCAAATTCTTCGTCTACAAATTTTCTTTGAAACGCTGTCGGTCCTTTTTTATCGGTGGTGACTATTGAATAAATTTAGATTCTTCTGAAGAAAAAATGAGTTTTCTCATTAGGACGGTGAGATTTGATTTCTTATCATGAGGGCAAGTTTGTGATTTTTAGTTGTTCTGTGCAGAGTGTTGTGCGACAATGGTTGTCTCCGGTTGAAAGGTGGAGGCAATTGTTAACGTTCCAGTGGAGTTCGAGTCGGAGGAGTGACTCACTTGATTCAGATCGAAGGGGAGGCTTCCGATGC
>JAYMTF010001187.1:0-25560 GCA_036897485.1 Pelargonium nanum | reverse complement strand
GGTTCTTAATTAGACAACTCTATTAGCTAAAGCTTTTGTTCATTGTTTAGATAATGAGCCTTTATCTATTGTAGAATAGAATATATATAATAATGTTTGTCATAGCTAATATTATTAGTATTTACTATTAGTTAATAGGGTTTCAATGTGTAACTCATGGGATATCAAAGGTCTTGTAAGGAGAAGCCTTGAAATGTTAAACTTGGTGATATGGCAACTTCTAGTGCCTTCTCACCAAGTTTAACATACATAGTATGAATTTCTTTCTTTCTTTCAGGTAATTAATATTGGGTAGCTACCTCTTTCCAAAAAATATATATATTGGGGGTTACCTTTTAGGCTTGTAGGAAGATATACAAACAATTGTTGTAATTTAATTTTTTGGGTTAAACGCATTTAGAAAGACTGAATTATACATGTATTTGGTACTCAATTAAGTAAACTTTAAATTGGTGTAACTAGTTATACTTACTTTTGTTATTTGTCATTTTTGATAGCTGTGTCAAATTTTAATTAAAAACTTACCAATATCAATCTATAAAATACATACAAAGTTAAAAACATGTGAAACTAGTCGGACAACCCTCACTTACGAACAGTGGCGGAGGCAGGGGCTGCCGTAGTGGGCCGCGGCCCATGCCAGCCTTTTAGATTATTTTATATACTATATATATCCAGTTAATGACAAGAAGTGTTCCTTAGCAAAATGGTAACTATGCCCTCCCCAAGCCTATAGGTCCTTAGTTCAACTTCGCTACCATGATGCAAAATAATGAATGAAAGCGTACTTAGTTGCAATTTTAGAGTCTGGGCCAATGAAAAGAAATATTATATATGATATGTTATGTAGTACTTAAATGTATTAAGTTATCTAACACGTGCAATCCCGAAATTGTGTTTTGTAATTTTATACAATATTTATTTAACATTGAAAATATAAATGTGAGTTAACAGATTGTATAAAAAGCACAAAACACAACTCTCAAGGTTTCTTATCAAGTAAACAATGTATAAAATAAAATAAAAATTTACTGACAATTATCAATTACTTTGTTCGTACGTAGTCATATTTAGATATTTCTTCTTTTGTTTTAACTTACATATACTTTCTTTTATCATTTTTTCTTCTATTACAACTCTTTAATTCTTTAACTTTTTTAAAAATCTTTTTCTACGTAAAATATAAAAAGATCGATAATGAATTTGGTGCCTTGATAAAGCCATTCAATAGTTTATTTCACTGAAAATTGAGTTGTAGCTGTTGTTTCATAGAGTTGCAATGAGAAAATCAAATTTTCAATCAAACTTCCACAAAATTTACACTTATGGATAAAAAGCTGACAAGATGCGCGGTTAGCAATCTTTTAGAAGTAACCATAGATTCACAGGACAACTTATCAATTACTATCAACTACAAACAAGGTCCAGAGCTGAACATGCACCATAATCAATTATCAATTGAACTTCAAATATGTTAGCCATATGGATGAAAACTGAGGTGTGTTTAGCAATCAATTAGTTCTACTTCTTTTAACTTATCATTTACTACCAAGCAAAACGATGGTCCATAGCTACACATGCATCAAAATCAAGAACATCCCAACACATTCTAAATGCAAGAGAAACAAAACACTCATTTTGGGACGGATGGAGTATTTACGTGATAATGAGAGCAACTTCAAGGAACCACTAATATACTCGCTACTAAGAACTAATCTGCATGTTACCCTTTCAGCAATTCGACCATCTTTACGGTCAAAACAATTTCCTAGCGGAAGCATCTAGAGCATGCGAACAAAGCATACTTGGTCTTTATCAGTTAGCAGCACGCAATTAATGAAAATCAGGAGAGCTCACACACAACCATTAGAAAACAAGAATTATTATTCTTCATTCAACTTTCTTCGGACAACAAAAGGCACCCAAAGTCAGGATGAAGTTCATGATCCTCATGTAAAAGAGAGTATTTGATACTCAAATGCATTCCTGATTATCTTCAGAAAGAACACGAACCTCACAATTTAACGGTGGTTCATATGGATCATTTATACCAGTAAACCCTGCAAGTTAATTGATAATATTAGTCTCCAAACAATTTAACAAAAGGGCAGAAAAACAAACAAGAAATCATATTGATTTGATCAAATTACAGGAAACTTTCTGAAGGGGTTATGATAATATCGAGCAACAGCTACATGCTCGAGTACACAATTTGCACATCAGAACAATGAAGATAAATTTTGAGAACATATTAGAATTCTCCTTAGCTAGGTAACTAACATTTAAATATACATACATCTGGCCCAAAATAACCTTAGCAGAACTCTTTTCTTGCTTGAGGACTCAAACAGGTGCTACATTCCTCTTACAAGCATGTACTTGATATGTTTTCAGGCAAATGCTCTTTCAAATTTTACTTTCATTTCTCTTGGGAACGTTTCTGATCAGAACTTGAACGTTCATCACACAATGACAAAGATTTATGTAAGAAACGAAGCAAATGCTGGAGGGTACCTTTTGATCTTTCCTGCTCGAGCTAGCTTATAGAGGTCCTTCGGGTCTCTTGCCTCACAAACTTCAAGTGGGACATCCATGAACACCTGTTGTATTTACATTTATTAAGTATCTTGAAAGCTAACAAGGAAATCATAATGATTGTTGAATGTTGATCCTCAACAAATATCATAGTAGCAAGAAACTAAATTGTTCAAAACAGTTTTATGCTAAAGAAGCACCAACTTCAATAAAATCTCCATCCGGTAATAATGCACGGCAGGCATCCTTATCCCTTCTGTAGGGAGAAATCAGACTAGCAATGCAAATAACTCCCGCATCTGCAAACAGCTTTGCTACTTCCCCTGAAACAAGTAATTATATGAAATGAAGAAAATATAAACTCCAATCTCCATCATACAAAGAATGGGCAACAAGAAATATCAAATTCAGAGAGGGCATTTGAAATGGTACAGCCTACAAGGATACAACATAGTGGTCTTATTATAGACACTAATACATGAAATAAGAGGTATGGGCTACTTGAGCAGGACCCACCGACTCTCCGGATGTTCTCTGCACGATCTTCGGCTTTGAAACTAAGGTCACTATTCAGGCCATGCCTGACATTGTCCCCATCAAGAATATAAGACAACTTTTCCCTCTGATATAAGCTTTGACTCAAGGCACATGCCACAGAGCTCTTCCCTATAGTTTGTTTGAAGTTCAAAAAGTAGAAAGGTAATATCAGTGAACATATTAATAGATACATAAACTAAAACACATGAGTTAAATTCAAACAGTTCAACAAGTTCTAATATAAATAAACTAGACATTCAGTCGAAGCACCCGAACCCACCTCTCTGGAAGTAAAAGAACCAAAAAAAAAAAAAATGTTTTGAAGCACTTAATCATATTAATTGATTGATCTGCATTACCCGCAAACTAAACTGAACTAGATTTGACAACTCAGATATGAGACTGAAGATTTATCCTTTGGGCTTAAAATCAAGCTCATCAACATTTATATCTAATAGTGAAATCAGAAATTGCATATTTGGAAACAGAATCAATCTTAAGCATAAAAACCATGAACACTTATGAAACAACATCAAAACTTTAAAACTTCAATTAAAATATGTAATTGTAGGCATGAAATTTGGAAATTAAATTTCTGAAAGCTGACCCAAGTAGAAACAACAAAGAGAAAGTGGGTTGTTAGGTAAGAACTAAACTGCATTACATCTTTTGATAATTGATTACCAGTCCAAATTACAAGTAGCAATGAAATTGACAACAAACCTGAACTGCTGAGACCTGTGATCCAAACCACACACCCTTTCTGATTGAGTAACTTCTGTCTATCGGCCTTCTCAACTGAACATGTCTGCCACCTAATATTAGTAGAATTCCCAACAGTAGACAATGAACTAAGATCCTTCCCTGATCAGAGTAATTAGCAAAACCACAAGTGTCCACAGTTCAGTTTATACTTTGTAGTGAACAGATTCAAGGTGTCAAAAAAATAAAATCGAACCCATTTGATAGATCATGTTTAGCATCACAGAACGTGCACCAAAGTTCTATAATTTTCCAGGTAATCAATTTAAACCTTATATTCCAATGCACGACAAGTATGTAAAACACTAATTTTCTTTTCATTTTCCCAGCAACCGAACAGTCCACCAAGCCCTATTCTCAACCAAAACAAAACCAACTATCAAAGTTTACATTTTTACCCGAATCTCCGGCGTGGCCGTGGTTGCTAAACTTGTTAACCATACTCGATCCAGTGCTCACGGCGTCACCATTCCCGCTCATGCCCACCTCCATCGCTTTAACTCGCAAAGCGCCCCTCGTTTTCACACTCATTGCGGCACTGCCGTCATGAAAGCTCACAGACCCAAGCTTCGGCGGCACGAGACCCGACAACGTAACCGACCCCATCAAAACCATTCTCTGATCTATCAAAGCAATTGACCAGAACCCACATGAAAATGATTCGAAATCTGAGTCAACTCGATAAAACAATCGAGCAGGAATACGCGGTCGAGAGCGCCGGTCGCTGAAGCGACCGTTGCTGTTTCTTTTGGAAAAATTGTGTCTGAGCTCCGAACTGAGCACAGGGTGGTCCGGAGAGACAAGGTGGTTGGTACAGGTCCCGGCAATCTCGTAAACGACACCGTTCCTGGTTGGGTACTGCTTTTCGCCGGTGCGCCACGTGGAATCATGATGAACTTGTTGCCACGTGGCAGTTAGAAAACGACGCCGCTTCTCTGTATCTTTATCTGGACATATAATTACAAAATCTCCACAAAGTTTCATTTTTCCCACTATCAATCTTCTGGCGCAAGTTTTGAAAACCTGACAGAGAAAATGGCGGCGAAGGAAGAGAGCTGCTCCTCCACCTCCGGCGAATCTGCTCGGCCGTGGCATTCGTACGACACCGTGTATACCAACGCCAAAGCAGGTGCATCTTCGCTTAGATTCGATTATGTTCTTCAACTTGCCCTAACCAACATGATAATTTTTTGTGTTTATGTTAACGATTACTGATTGGACTTTACAGTGCTTGAAACGGAGGTAATTGAGCACTGTGTGTTTCAGAAATTGTGGAAATTTGATTTTCGTGGATTGTGCCAATGGCCTTTTAGGTATGGAAGGTGTGGACAAGGAGAAAGTGCGGAGAGTAGTGTATGAGATGAGCAAGGGGTCCAAATATTTCGAGAATGAGGAGCGGAAGGAGGCTTTCATGAAGCAGAAAATTGAGAATATGCGCGCTCAGTGTGCTAAGCTCACTTCTGCAGATTTATCTCATTTTCAAAAGGTATATGCTTTCTAATTTAATTCATTGAACAAATTAACTTCGTCTTGTTGAAAATCATCAATGTGTGAAATTGAGTTCTAGAGTTCTCAGGATATTAGCTTCTGCAGTTTATGTTTAGACATATGATTATTGCTGCTAGTAGTTATACCCGTATGGATGTCGGAAATAGGAAAGATGGAGCAATTTGATAATACATGTAGACCTTACCAGGGACTGCGGGTATTGGTAGAGATTCTTTGATTTATTTGTCAGGTCATCCTTTTGAATTTATATAGTTATGTGTGCTTGGACAGGACACTGGGAGTACTTTTGAGCTCTAGATGAGACTTTCATCTTATTGATTTGTGATATATCCTATTTATAGGTTGCAGATAAAAGAATATTAGAGCTGGAAGCTACTCGTGACCTGTCAAGGATTTGGCTACATGTAGATATGGATGCTTTCTATGCAGCTGTCGAAACATTAAGCAATCCTTCATTAAAGGGAAAGCCTATGGCTGTTGGCGGCATGTCTATGATCTCCACTGCTAATTATGAGGTCTGAGTTGCTTACTCTATGTTCTGAAGGGGAATCATAGTTCATTTCTGTTTGAACTTTTACCCCATATCTCCTTTTGATTCTGTAATGTTAACTGAAAATAAATTTTGGACGCTCTGTAGGCACGAAAGTTTGGGGTTCGTGCTGCAATGCCTGGTTTCATTGCGCGTAAATTATGTCCAGAACTAATCTTTGTACCTGTAGATTTCAAGAAGTACAATTATTACAGTGATATGACAAGAAAAGGTGAGTTCTGCTCATAATATTGACTCTAGGATACATCTGTTCTAACAATTTTACCACTAATTTCTCTGCAATATTTGTTGGTGGTAGTTTTCCAAACATATGATCCCAACTTCATTGCTACTAGTTTGGATGAGGCTTACCTGGATATAACTGAGGTCTGCAAAGAGAGACACCTGACTAGTGCAGAGGTAAGTCCTCCATAAAACAAATCAATTTCTTATTCAGATAATGAATTGATCTTTTTTATTGTCGAGACTCTTCTATGGGGCATATTGAACAGTTTCCTAGTGCTCTCTCTGATTAGGATGACTAAATCTTTTGTCTCTTTGTTTTGTTTTTTGTGAGGTTGCTGAAGAACTCCGAACCCGGGTTTGTGAAGAGACAGGTCTTACATGTAGTGCTGGAGTTGGACCAAATCGCTTACTTGCTAAGGTTGTCCAAGCTATTATCAGATTAGAATTGTTAATGCATGTCCTCGATGGATACAGGCAAACCATAGCAACACCTAATAATATGCTTTATTGATGTGACTACTAAATTAAGGGCATCCAGTTTAAGCTATCTAGAAAATCTTCATATTGGCCAGTTTAAGCACAGTTTAGAGGAAAAGCAATACGAGAGATCAAGGTTCTTTGTAGTTTGTACCACCCCTAAATATATATGTTCCATTTAAAGAATGGAATACGAATTCCGTATTTTGGTTTGAATAACTTGTTGTCCAGTAGATAACAGTCAAAGTATATAGTGTAGTTCCTGCACGACAGTTAAGTATGCTAATGAGTTACGAAGCAAGTATTAAACAATCAAGAATCAAGAATCAAGAAATAAGCTTTTTCTTGAATAAGCCGAGCTTAGATGAGAATGATTAGTTTTAAGTGTCAAAAGTTGCAGTCTCGTTTCTAATAATGTTGTGGCTGTGTGGGTGTTGTATCTAGAGAAGATGGCAGTGATATAATAGTTTGTTCATGTTCTGTGAACTGTTGGAAGGTTCTTGGACTATGCGAATGCAATTAATGGCAATTAAAAGTATTAAGAATCGTGGTGTGGGAGAAATGGCAGTTTGTAGAATAATTATCAGGTCGTTTGGCTATAGAATCCATCTATGATGGCAATTGGGTATATATAGAAAAGAGTTGCATGGTACAAACTTACATATAGAGAAGATCAACGCAGAAATGAATCTCTTGCAAAATGTGTTATAGATAATGTTGATAAACATGTCATTTAAATGTATGTGATGTTTCTCAGGTTTGCTCAGATATAAACAAACCAAATGGGCAGTTTGTTTTACCAAATGAAAGGATGACTGTCATGACCTTTATATCTTCACTTCCAATACGTAAGGTATTTTAATTTTTCACCGACATCTTAGGCATAAATTCACCAGAATTTATGTTCATTATAAAATAAGTACAGTACTTAAAATATTAACTGCTATTGGACCTCTACATAACTTACGTTCAGAGATGAAAGGCACATGAGTGGATTTTTTTTACAGATTGGTGGAATTGGTAAAGTCACTGAACATATCTTAAGGGATGTTTTTGGAGTTAATACATGTGAGGAGATGCTGCAAAAGGGCAATTACCTATGTGCATTGTTCTCGCGTTCCTCATCAGGTTTGCATACTTTACTGTTTCGTTGTCTGATGTACAAGTCTTGAGTTGCCTTATTGTTGTAGTTTGCAAGAGCGTATATCTTATTAAAGAATTATCATATGGTTGTACGACCAACATCTTGCAGACTTTTTCCTCTCCGTGGGACTGGGGCTTGGGGGGACTGGTACACCTCAATTGAGGATGCGAAAAAGTATTAGTAATGAGAGAACATTCTCAGCTACGGAGAATGAGTCATTACTTCATCAGAAATTAGGTAATTAGTCGCTGGATTTTATTTGGAACTATATTTGTTACAAAGGAACATGTAGCTTAATGATGCTTTATATTTGTTACCAATGATCATTTTGCTTGATAATTCTATGTATATGGTACAAATGAGCTTGTGTCTAAGTGATGGCATGGAGGATGTGTTTTTTTTCGTTAAGTGTGTGATCTGGAAATTATATTGATTAATGATAAATGATGATCAGATGAAATTCAAAGTTAATATGGAAGATCAAATATAAATACTCTCTGGAAGTTGTAAGCTTGTTAACTTTATGCTTGCAGTGGAACTTTCTGAGATGTTATCTGCCGATATGCAAAGGGAGGGTCTTACTGGTAAAACATTGACACTAAAACTTAAAACTGCATCTTTTGAGGTATTTTCTAATGTTCCATTAGCAATTCTTCTCTCTGAATTTATTTAAATTGCAAGATGCTAAACAGTACTTGTGGCAAATTTCCTTGCCCATAGGCTGTTTGGTAAAATTCCTTCTGCCCTGTCTTTGAAATTATACTTTACAATATCTTCTTGCTCTGGACTCTGGAGTCTAATGTTAAATGATATTCTGCAATTCCCAGGTTCGGACAAGAGCTATGACTTTGCAGAAGCATATTTCCTCTAGTGATGATATCTTGAAATATGCTTCAAAGCTTCTAAAGGCCGAGCTTCCGATTTCCTTGAGACTGATTGGTAGGTTTTCAATTATGGATGTTATTGTTATTTATTATAATTTTATTAGTAAATGGTACCAAGGTTGGCCCCAATGACAAAGCCTATGTATTGTATCCCATCAGGCTTGCGGATATCTCAGTTCAATGAAGAAAAGGTTGGTCTTCCACATGATCCCACACAGAAAACACTCACCAACTTCATTAGATCAAGAAAGGCCTCTAAAAATGATGCCGTTGATGAAAGTACCTTGGTTTCAAATATTAGTGACCACTGCTTCATGAATGACTTAGAAACTGATTTTCTCATTTATAACAATGAGAATTGGCACAATGAGCAACCTCTTAGAGATCCATCTGACAAACCGATCAATGGGAATTGCACTTTGATCAATAATTCTGATGAAGTGGAGAAACCTTGTGAACCTTTGGGAAAAGAAGATGAGAACAAGGTAGATGTCAAGCTCAAAAACTTTTATCCTTCTTGAGTGTGGAGCTAAAATTTAAACAGAGATTCTGTATTTTCTTGCATGTTCTGATAGTCAAGAGTTACTCCAGTTTATTGATCTGTACTTCACTCACTGGCTTTAGTATTTTGAACTATTGTTGCTATCGTTGTAGGTAAATATCACTTATCCGGGGTGTGACAATTCCAAATTTCTTCAGAAGGAGGTATCACTAGTGAGAACTGATACATCCTCTTTCTCTAGACAGTCTGATGGAAGTAGTCTTGACAAGAGTGCAAAGCTCCCAGACAATACAATTCCTTCTTCGAGTCAGAAAGATCACTTTTTCTGGGTGAATGACTACAAGTGTTCATTATGTGGAATTGAACTGCCACCTGGTTTCATTGAAGAAAGGCAAGAACATTCCGATTTTCATTTTGCCGAAAGACTTCAGAGGGAGGAATCTGGCTCTGACTCTAGAAGCCTTACTCCAAGAATAAGGTATTGTATTATTCTTTGTAGTAATCTGGGCGTTATCTTGTCAGCTTACATGGACCTGCTTCAGTAAAGATGTGTCATAGTGAGTAGCTAATTATAACCTGGGTTGTACTGGAATCAGTGTCTCAACCCAACACACATGAACAATGGTAACAAAGTCGGGTGTCATAGGTTACAGATCACTTTTGATGTCTTTTGTTGGTTACCATGTTACCGTGCCACGAACTCTTACTCCACCCTTCTCATCTCAGGATCTCTCAGCGGAGCCCCACTGTGAGCCAAAGCAAAAGGAAGAAGCACAAGTCTGCTCCGAAGGAAGATGGACATCTACCAATTGACCTTTTCTTTGCTAGGAGCAACCAGAACTTATAGCTTTGTATTTTACTTGTTCTTATCCTGTGTATATATCAGTAGTATTATCACTGGTTTATGTATTGCTCATAATGTATAAATGTAATTCCAATTCTAATTCGAATAATGCAATAAAAATCCAGTTTTCACTCTTACTGTCTTTGAGAAATTTGTTAAACATGATAATTTTTTGGTACCAAAATTTGAAAAAAGAAATTGCGCATCCAGGGAATCGAACCCTGGTCAGTACCGTGGGAGGGTACTATGATACCACTACACCAGATGCGCTGTTGAATAACAATTTCCTTAGAATCATATATATTCACTACTATTTATCATTATGGTGATGTAATTTTCTGCATATCTGCTCTGTATGGCTCAGTTTGCAGCAAGCCTCAGTGGATAATTTTTCATGAAAATGTGAACTGCTATCAAAATTTTCCAGTTTTGAATATTTTTCTTGAGTTCTGTTCTGTGAGAGTCACATATCCATGTAAATGGGAACACAGTGCAATTTTCAAAGTTCAAGAATCCCTTATCCAAATCCACAAATCCAAACCAGCAAAACCCCAAAAAGATCTTCAATCATCCGAATATGCAACAGTTCAATTACATCAGTTACCCATTTGAGTTCCTCTCTTCACAAAAACACCAACTTTTCTGGCAATGCTAGAGAAGCCTCAGCTCTCCCATCCATGTCTGATGTGCTGCATGCTTCAAAAGCTCAGAAGCTCGACCTTCAGCTCCAAACTCTAGGACCCTTCTTCAGAATCACAGCCAGGAGCCTGGAAACCCAGAAAGAGCTTGGGAGGGCAGAGGGCCTGATAAGGGTCTGGCTAGGAGGCAAAATCCTCCACCTGGATTCCATCAGATTGAGAAGAGAGACTCTGGGTATGGAGAAGTCAATCTTTGGCATTGGTTTGTTCCTTGGAGCTGTTGCTATTCGATATGGCTATGACTGTGGTTGCAGGACTGCTCAGTTGCTTGCCATCAATGACTCAGACCTTTACCATTCCAAGGTTCTTGCTTTTTATCTTGTATTGCTCTTTGGTTCATTTTTATGTTGTTTTATTAGTCACTTGTTTCTTTTAAATTGTGCTTTCAAAAGTATAGCATATACTGATTGGCCATGCACATGCTTTTGTTCTCAACATTTCATTTCATAGTGAATAAAAACCATTGCTTCCATAACTGTTAAGTTTCATTTCATCTAATAGTAAAGGCTGGATTGTATATATTGATTAGAAACTTTTGTTGATTATATCATGCAGCTTGTTAGGTTTTACACAAGAATCGGATTCAAGGCTGTACATGAAGTCACAGGCTCAACCATGGGAGACTTTGCCCACATGTTGATCTGGGGAGGAATTGGAACCAGAATGGATGCTAACGTTGAAGATCTTCTAATAAAATGGTGTACTAGATTCAAAGAAAGGGATTAGCTTCACCATGATATACATTGTTTAAGCAAGTTCAGTATATACTGTGATGCCCGCATCATGGGAACTAAAGTTACAGCTCAAAAAGAATAATGTCAGTGGAAGTATCTCCAATCTCCTGTTGCATAGAATGCACAAAATCGGTGAAGGTGTAACAATTCTTTCTGTTTCTTCATCATCGCTGTATACTCATTGGCAGACCATTCAAAGCCTGAGAACAAGGCCCAATCCAATCTTAGGGGTCTTGTCAAGAGCTTTGGTGTTGAATTCACCAGAGATTGTTAAATGTGACTTGGGAATGATTTCATATTGTAGGAGGGCGTTGAGCTTTCCATGATGACTGAGTCTTGCCTTCACCATTGTTTGATGATCGACTGTCCATGTTCCTCCAAGCAAGAAAGAGCTTTTCTCTTTCGAGAAGCTTCTTGAGATCTCAGCCGCTGCAGCAATCTTCTTAGATTTATTCAGATAATGCAGATAGGATAATCTAACCAGGTCGCCATTGTTCACCCTGAAAATGTAGCATAGTGCCATTTTAGGTATTGGAATTGGAATCAGTGCTATAACAGAAAGCAAGTACAAAGAAATATCTGTGACTTATTTGTGTAACATGATTTCCTTGAAATATGATAATGATGTGATATTTCATGAGTAGAATATGACTGTTCTACGAGTATTTGTTGAAATTGTTCTGGTTGTAAGTGAAAGGGACATACAAAACCATTGTAAGATTGCAGTTCGGCTGAGTGACACTAATGCCTGCATTGCATTGAGTAATGTGACGAGCACTAGTCTTGTAAACGGCCTCTATACCGAATGCAATGTCTGGTGAAGTGCAGATAGTTGCTGAAAGCTTAAATGCAGGAGAGCTATTCAGAGGTGCAGACAAAGCAAGAGCTGCAGTTTCATTGTAGTACTGAATTTTGAACTGAAACAGACACAAAATTAGAGGTTTAAAGCTCAAAACTGGCATATTATGAATATTCTGGTGAACTTATTCAAGTTACAATTGTACAACAGAACTGATACCTTGCTTGAGTTGTATTCTGGCAATGTAAATGAAGCTGTAGCCTTCGTCGATGGCCATAAAGGTTTGCTGAAAGTGAGAACTGTCGAAACCTTCCATAACAAGAAAGAATAATTAGGGAGATGGTTGAATTACAAGAAAACAATGCATAGGTATGTGAAGATCATCAAACTCACTTTTGATTCTACATCAATCCTTGCATCAATGATAGCATCTTTGCAGATGTACTGTGCTGCCACATTCCCAGCTTGGGTTTTCCCTTTTCTCTCACTAGTTGAAGTGAGGATCTAAAGTCAAGTGCACAAGAAATTCAATTCTCATAAAGCCATTTTGGTTGAGAAACAAAAAAAGTATTTGAAATATTGTGTAGTTGAGCTATGCATATAATTTTAACATACCACACCAGTTTCAGTACTGTAAGTGGAGACAGAGAATTTCTTGTCCTTGTTGTAGCCTTTTGTAAGCAAATCTACAAACAAACAAAAAAGAAATTGTTTCAGGAAATGAAAAAACATCAGATACATTACCATCTTTTTTTTGAAGCATGATACATTACCATCTTAATCACCTATCTTGCTATCAACAAAATGAAAAAAAAAAAAGAAAAGAAAGAAGAGATAATATCTACATTGGTATATCAGAACTCAGAAGAGAGCAAACAGAGAAAGACAAGAGTTGGTGGTAAAGCCAAATTTTGTATCCATTTTCTTGAAAAGCATCAAAATAAAGTACTTTCAGTTTCTTGATAACCAAGAAAGACATTTTGAAACAAAGAACAGAAAACAAGAAGAACAAAGGATTTGCAAGAAAGCTGTACGGACACTACCTGTGGCACTCCGGCCAAAACCAGAAAACAATTCCGGTCCCTTGGGATTGCTTCTTCTCTTTTTCTTCTGGTTTGATGATGAGCTGCTCATGGTTGTGGAGATTCCTTGAAAAAACTATAGAGACCGGAACAACAAAAAAGAAATATAAGAGCAAGAAACACAGGAAAAAGGGCACTGTTACTATTAGCTACCTCTCAACTTTAAGGCACCAAAAGAAGACTCACAAGTTCTTATGGTTGGTTGGTGACAGAGACCAGAAGAGAAGGAGATGGAAATTTAGAGGCAATTGTTTTTCGGAATGAGACTGTTTTGGAGTTTTATGATTCAAGCCAGTGAACAAAACTTATTATATATATATAGAGAAAATTATAGATATTCACTCATTGGCTCTGAGTTGTTGTGTAATAGCAAGTTGTAAATAACAAATAAAGTTAGGAAGGAGTAAATATGGTGGGTGAAACGATATTTCTTACTCCTCTAATGTTCATACAAGGTTTAAGTTTTGCTCATTAATTTTTATTTTTTCATTAAATGCATTATAATGTTATTTTTTTCCATTTAGAAAATCAAATAACCCAATCTATATGTACTTGGCGATTCCTAAATCTAATTACCAAGACAAACATAATTGAATTGAATATTTGCGGTAAAATATGTGTAGTAAAAAGTAGATGAATTGTTGTACATTTTTTTCTTTTATTACATTTGCTGATTTTACAGTATGAACTCTTAGCACAAACACGCTATGAGATAGTGTAGAGGTTTATTGGTGCTCTATTGTATTCTCAGTTTAGAAGTGCATGATATCGATACATTTGGTACTATGTAACTTACACACAACATATACTAGATGTTGGCCTTGTGACACTTCTTAGCTATTCGTGTTTTGATTACTTTATGTAAACTTTTGAGCACGGTTCCAGTTCAATTCCTTTGCAATGAGGGGCTTACATATCCCGTCAGACAAGTCAAATTTACGAGATTTTGTTTCCTAACATGGGGGTTGGGGGTACTCGTTTGAGTGGTAAGTGTCTGACTAAGATATTAAGATTTTCTATACCCTCAACGTAAAGTTTTTGAAAAAATCATTTAATTACAAACAAACAAACAATAATGTCTTTTAAGATATCGAATGAAATTATGGAGAATCATATTCAAACCGATAAGTTTCAAAAGTTATGTTATATATTTCAATCATAGTAGAAGATATGGTATCAATTATTTAATTATGGCGCTATAAATGTGTGTTTTAAACAATTTGCATAAACAATTAACGAGAATACGATGTTATCATTTTAAGTCGGACTCTTATGAAAATAAAATAAAATTAATTTGTCATATAAATGAACCATGAGACATGATATTTCTCTTGAACCGTAGATGTGATGATGTGGGACCAGTAGTTGATCATTTTGATCCTATGGCCAGAATCTCATCTACAGATCATAAATGCTCACATCACATTCAAGAAAGGAGCTTGAGAATTACAGTTACTCTCAACACTCGCTAAAGCTGGGGGATAGGCTTCGAATTTAATCACAGAGCCCTAGCTCTTCTTCTTCAACCACCAAAACCCTAATGTCTCGACGTGACGACCGCGATCGTGACCGTGACCGCGAACGCGACCGTGACAGGAACTCTGATTCCAGACGAAACCGTTCCAGGTTCGACAGAGAACCCAGGTACAGCTCTCTATCTATCTCTTTGAATGTTTTTCCGCGCCTGGTGGAGAAATGTATATGAAATCAATCCTCAGATCCAAATTGGGTTTTGTTTGAGAGCTTCTGATGGCTGTTGCGATAATGTATGCCGCAACAGAAATTCATATTTGTTTTAAATTCCTAAAACTGAACCTCCTGACAACAATTTCCTGGAAAGTTTCGAGACATGAAACCCTTTTGCCTCTTTTTTTTAGCTTATGATATGCTCAGGATAAACCCAGAAGTTCCTATGAAATGATGGTGAGTAATTATGTATGTGTACCCTAAATATTTGGGCAAGTAAAATGCTGGGTGTTTTTGTGTTATCGAAATTTTAGGATGTTTCTGAAAGTTCTGGAATATAATTGTAAGAGGGGTCTTAAATGTACATTTTTTTACAGAACACATTGATTTTCCTTTACCATTGGTGGTATTTCAACCAGAGTACGATTTCATGTGAAAGATGATACTGGAAATTGTGTGGCTTATGTTTTGCATTTCTGGTTCTAGTCCTAAGAGGTCTAGGAGGGATGGAAAGCCTGTGACAGAGAGAGCACCCATCAACACTGATGTAGATAGAGGCCATACGGATAGGGATCATAGGCACCGCCGACGCCTGCAAGATGCGTTACCTCTTGAGGCCCCTTCTGCACCCGAATCTAAGGCAGATACTGTGGATGTAAGCAAAGAACCTGACAAGAAATCGGAACCCAAATCCAATGGACATCCTGATGTGACCAAGCATTCTACTGCGACAACTGAAGTTCCTCGGTCTCGGTCTTACTTTCAGGTTTTGTGAATATGGCTTTTGATTGTATTTTATATTTTCATATGGTGAAGAGATTAGGTTGTGTGAGGTGATAGGTTTAGGAAGTATCTTTGGCTGGAGTTTGCCTTGTGTGGAGGGTTGTCTACCCCTAAAGTGATGGCATTTTATTTTGAAATTTTATGATTACCTTGAGAGATTCAAAACCTAGTGAGGAAACAAGTTAAGGTAATCAAACTAAACAATAATGACTGTAATTGAATTAAGTTAGTATGAAACCTATTTATACCCTAAATTCTTCTTGGTCATTGTAGCCTTCTAAGTTCTAAATGTTATCTTTGTTACACACCCAGGCAAAGTGTATCATGGATGAAGTCTATAGGAGTAATGTTTATCATTTTATGCATCTTTGTAATGTGGTCTGACAAACCTAGTTATTTCTTAAACAATGTTGGGATTGACTACATGGATCCTTAGCAAAACGCCTTAGAATATTCTCATATTCTTTTCCTCTACTTCATCTTATCAAATGCCATCTTCTCCACTAAGCCATGTGTCATCATATATTTTCTTACCACTTTCTTTGTTAATATAAGCCTGCCCCTGCCCGGTTAGTTTCTCCTAATTGAATTCTCACATTTCATCACAGGGTCATCTTTCCACTACCATGATTAATCATTTACTTGACTACGCAATCAGTATTTCTTTTGAGTTTATTTACTTGGTTGTTATTCAGCATGTGCAAAACCTTTTTTCTGGGCTTATGTATCGGGAGTCTTGTTCAGCCCCATGCTTTCAACTGCCTCCGTGTATGTAACAATCTTAGGCTTGCCTGTGCATGTCTTATAACAGCATGATGAGCGCGGTAATGCTGGGCAAGTTGGTCGAAACTTTGGACGCCGAGCAACTACCGGTAAGTTCAATATTCCTTGTACAAGGGTTGTTCTCTTAATTATCTCCTCTGCCATTTTCTCTTTTTGCTACTTCTGCTTGTCCATTCTAAATTAATCAATTATGGTGTTATTGTGATTTATGTAATCCTGTGTATTGTTTGTGTGTATGCACTAGATTTTGCATACCCATATGACTACCTATATCGTTTTAACTTTTCTAGTTATGAGCTGGATAGGTTGTGTCAATGCTGCTGATTTGTTGTGTTATGCAGCAGGAGGATAAACATTTGTATTATTTTATTAGTGTTTGCAGTCGGATATACATATGTGTTTCTGCTGTCTTGGACTCTTAGTAACCCATCCTATTAATGTATCACCTGGGCGTAGAACCTTTAATTAAACTGAAGTCTTCAGACAAAGCAGTCATGTATAAAGGCTATGTATCTGTGGTGGATGTTGACCTGTTGCATTATTTTAGTACATTTTTGCTAAGAACATATGAACGCTGTCAATTTATCCTCTGAAGTCTGGCAAAACTTCCTTTCAATAAAATCTTGCATATAAAGGGACAGAACGAAAAGATGCTTATAAATTACCAGTCAATTGTTTTCATTACAGAATTTAGAAGCCAATCTCACTGTCCCCTCAAAGTACTTTTTACTTTTTTATCTCTGTTAACTATCTCAGCTGCCAGTTATTTGTTTGTGCAAGTGCATTTGACAATGATTTTCAGTGCTGACTTGTACACACTTCTAATGTCGTCTATTACTGTTATTTCTTTCAAGAGCGACGATCATGGAATGACTCAAAGGATCAGAATAATGAAAGATCAGTAAAGAAGGCAACCTATGATACACAGCAAAAAGAAGAGAAACCAAAATCTAAGGAAGATGGGAACGGTGTTTGGCGCCATGATGGGTTCTTTGAAATGGAATCCGATCCCACATTACCCCCACCTCCACCACTACCACCAGGGGCAGCCAGAAAAAGACCTGCATTTAGGGAAACAAAAAATCCCGTGGAATCTGAAAATTCTGAGAAAGCAGCAGAGGAGCCTTCAAAATCAAGCTTTCCTGACCGCACTGCCCTAGAAAGTGAAAGAAGGGAAGAAAGACGCCGTGACCACCGAAATTTCAGAAGACCTGAGAATCCATCTGCTGGAGATAGGAGACCATACAGGGGAGAAGCACGAAGAGATGGCTTTTCATCCAGAGAAAGATATGGTGGTGGCAGCGGCAGCAACAACAATGGGAGAGAAAGATTTGGAAGACAAGGGGGCAATCATTCGGGCAGTACCTTTGCTGAGAAGTGGAAACATGACATGTATGATGAGGCTAATAGGAGCCCAACCCCAAAGAATGAAGAGGATCAGATTGCAAAGGTGGAAGCTCTGCTAGCTTCTTAAAAAGTTTGCTTTTAAGATGGCCATCTGTTAATGATCTAAATTTTTCATGCCTGTTTTCCCATCTCATTTGCAACCTCCACCCTCCTTTCAAGACACAGTTCTGAGGTTAATAGTTGATCATTTTTGTTCCAGAATAGTGCTATGTTTTGTGTTCACCAAGTACTTGGAATTAGACAATTTACAATATTCTCATGAAAAAAAATTCTAGTATCCTACAACAAATTCTCCCATGTATTGTAAGGACATAATTCGCATTAGAGGTTTACCACCTAAATGGCAGGAACAAAATTTTGATGAAACTTTTACATATCCAAATCTTCAACATGTGCAGGGAACTTTATATATATCAGCAATTCTGGTAAGCATTGTAGAGACATGACATGACATTGGATGTGGGAATGAAACCGGGTTCCGGGGAACTTTAGTCATATAAAGTCAAGTTAATGAAATATCTGTTCAACATGGAAATGAGAAAAATAAACTATTTTTCATAGATAATCAACACAAAAAGCTCATATCAGTGTGAACAACCCTTTACTGACAGCACACACATCATGTGTATGAGTGTGCGCACCCGCATAATGCTAAAACTAGATTAAGACAGAATTGAAGGGATACAACTGTAGAAAGCAAACTAGTTCTACTGCTTGTAAACATGCCACTCAAATAGTAATCATAATTCAGCATCCACATCTCCGACTTCTAAAAGAGTCGTACCACCAAAATATGTTTTAGTATTATCAAAGATGAAGATCCTCAATGTCTCTTATGATGCCTACACTTCCAGAAGTCGTCTTATTGGGTTGGCTTTGGCTTACCACCAACTGACCGCATGCACCACTTATATCCTGACCCATTTCTTTGCGAACTGTTGTCCTGATGTTGTATGTGCCCCTAAGAATTTTCTGGAATGTTGATACTTTATGTTCACTACTGGTTTTAAATTGACTCAAAGTACCAATTGGGTTGAAAGGTATCAAGTTCACAACCTGCAAGGAAAGGCACACAGTCGGACACAATTAAAGGTTGAGTGAAACACCAGAGTTTGTCGCTCATTGCACAAAAATTAAGATAGTTGAACAGCACAACAGTTGAAAGAGTAAAACTATAAACTTTTACAAGGCGTAAATTGAAGAAAGTTAAGAAGTTCTAAATCAAGGTTGGTTCTAATGAAGTAGGCTTGGACCAGGTCAGAACTAGAACAAAAAAATTTCTGTGAGCAACTAGGAATGTAGGTAACCTACAAAAGTAATTCAGTGAAATGCTATTTTCGTGCTATATCTATAATATTTGATCTTTCACTAGTTCCAAAGCATATGAATTCATACTATATTGAATAAAAATTACAACAGCCTAACAAATTTAGCATTGCATTTCCTTCTGCTACTTAAACATTGTTTGCTGTTAATAGTACTAGCAAGTGATTTTGAAAAATTGAAGGACAAGCACATTGTTAAAGTTATTTGAGTAGTTGAAAAAAGAAGTAACAATTAAAAAATCATCTACTCCACAAAATTAAAATTTCCGACAGCAGGAGAACAACTAAATCTTTTAGAAGTTCAATATGCTTTAAATTCAATCTTATAAGCTCACCACTTCAAATGTTTCCAACAATTCCCCAAGCTTGTGGGCGTGCTCCTCTTGATCATTGATCCCGTCAAGCATTATATACTCAATCAGAATTTTCTGCTGACTGACAATTTAGAAACAAAATGAGTTTCTTTTCAAAGGTAAAATGACACCAAAAGTGGATTGTGAGAGAAATGCAAATAATTTATTTTCAAGTGGAACTTGATATCCACCAATTCATACCTATTTTCTTGATATATCTGCAGCGAATGCATAAGCTTCTCCAAAGGAAATGCCCGAGCAGCGGGCATTATCTGACAACGAATTTCTTGAACTGGTGCATGCAGTGATACTGCTAAGTTCAAGCCCGGAAGATCGTGATGAAGCTTATTGATAGCATGAATAATACCAACCTAGAGGATGTGACATGCAGTTAGTACACTCATAGGACAAGTATTTCTAGCTTTTGTGAGTAACAATTTTAAGCTGTTCCACTTACTAAAAACCTAAAAATACTCACCATGACTGAAGAATTAATAAAAGAGCCCCAAAATTAATGCCCTCATCAGCTTTGTCCAAACAAATGGTGGTAATAGGTCAAGGAGATAGAAACCATCAAGAATAGATGCCATATTGTGTGTGTACATCAAGTTTATACATTCCTAATCTCCCATATATGCTAGTAGGAAAAAAGAAGGAAATAAGTTGTTTGGCTTTACCATATTCCATATATTAATCAGATTTTTTTTAATTAATAAGGTCTGCTGTCAGACTTAAAAGTTACAAGGTATTTGATACATACATGTTTCCTCATTCTGTGAAATATAAATGAACTATACTGCACTTTGAAGTTGACATTGACCTCAAGTTGTTTTGTCAATGACATGGATAATTCAAGGGCAAGTTTTTAGAATACTGCTCCATACTCCCTAGTAATTTTATGAAACATGAATTACATCATATAGGAGGAAAGCATGAGATACACCCCAGTCACTTCAAAGATAAAATGACATATAACTGATGAACTTTTCGAAAATTTAAAATCACGGAAAGCCACAAAAGAAGTTGAAGCATAATGTGGGTCTATAACACATACCGTGGAGATAGTGATTCTCTTTGGTGACAATTGAAATGGAGATCCTGTCATCATATTGACAGCCTCTACTAAGGCAGTATAATTATTCAGCGGTTCCCCCATTCCCTAACCACAAATAGAGAATCATTAATCATTATCAACGTTCATACTAGAGACCTTGTAAAACATTACATGTATGCGTGTGTGCATCAGTGTGTGTGTGTTTAGAGTTCCTCAAGAAAATAAGAATCAGATGAAACAATTAAATTACCATAAACACAACATTCCGTATAGACGATATCTGAGAGGCATGAACCAACTGCTCCACAATTTCTCCGCAGGACAGATTGCTCTTAAAACCCATAGTCCCAGTTGCACAAAACTTGCAACCCATTTTACAACCAACCTAAAGCCAACCACCCAAAAATATTAAAAAACAAAATTCAACCAGACTCAATTAACTTAAAAACAGCACCTAGCAAGCAAGCATACATTTTGTCATAAACCCAAAACCATCCATAAGCAATCCAATGAATAGAAAACCCAAGAATCACCCAAAACCCATAAAAGTAAAATCCAATACCTGAGATGACACGCACAGCGTGTACCTTAGTCCACCGGTACGGGGCTTTCCGGCGTACTTCCCAAGACGGGTATCGTACCGCATGATGACAGCTTCCACAAAAGACCCGTTCTGGAGCTTGACGAGGAGCTTGGTGGTTTCTTGGTCGGTGGAATCGGAGGCCGAGTGGACGGTGGAGGTGAGGGGCTTGAATTTGGATTGAAGCAGAGGATAAGCAGCCGAGGGCAATGAGGGCACCTGGTGCCATTCGCAATTGGGGTTCTGGATCACAAACCTACAAGGAATATACACAAAATCAGAACCGGAAACGATTAGATATATGGTATACAGATAGATAGGGAGGCGTGCGAGCAGTTACTTCCAGAGGATGGGGATGAAGTTGTGGCTGATGTGGGCATGGTCGAATTCGGCCCTGAGAGCTGGGGCGTCGAAAATAGAGTGGAAAGGCATTGGGAGATGATGGGTCGGAGAGAAAGTGAGAGAAAGTTTCAAGCTTGAATCATGGGTCTCTCACGCACAAACAATGGCGTGCTCTTTCAGTCGGAGTAGAAGGAGACGGAGGCGCGAGAGTTCAGAGATGCCTTTGCAGGAAAGGAGGCTGCTTGCGGGACGTTTTTTCGATAACACGACACCGTCTCATGTCGCGGACAATATTCGATAAAAGAGAAAATTGCATGATTTTTTTTTCTTTTTGTTTTTTCACTTTTTTTTATAAAGAAATAAATATTTCTTTTTTCACTTGGGTACATACAAAAATGCCACAATATATTGTAATTCATTAATAACTTTATAATATTGTTTTATCATAGGAGCTCAAATTGGAGACCTCACAACTGGGCCAAATATAATTTTAAGATCATTTGAGTCATACTTATGCGACTCTCGGCCCTCTCCTCTCTCACCTCCTTCTCAATTTCCATATTAGGGTATTAATTATTGTCGCTTTTTCTGGACGATATTTTTTATTTATTTTATTGTTAATAAACAAATACTTATAAACATATATTAATCGTATATTTAATTAGGTGTCTTTTTTTAGGATTATGAGAAAAATGGATTCCTCATTTATAAAAACAAGTGGTTTGTCATTGTGGTATGTGTTTATCTTTTGGAAACAAATAATATCAAACTAGTACGAAGAGCACGATGGATGTGTTTTTGATCTATGAGGCGCTTTGTTGGATTGTGGAGCGAAGTTGGAAAGAGTATATTTCCAAAGGGAGCGTCACCTTAAACCCCACCTCATGCCGTCGACAATGAGGCTTGAACTTGAGATCTCATAGAGAATACAAAGTAGTATTAACCACTTGACTCAACATAGTCAAAATAGTATTGAAAACAATGTTATTGTTTATTGTTAATCATATCTCAATTGTCGCGAGACAGATTAGGTTGTTATAAACCTTGACCATCTTCGAAATGGTCCAATACCATAAACAGGCTAAGAACAACTAGCTGTAACCACTACCTAATCCATGTACTTACAAAATTTTCATATGGCGCTTTCCTCCATGCTTCCGTTATTACAATCTATTAACAAAAATAACAATCCAATTTTTTTAATTAATTAATTAACAAGAAAACAAATTTTGATTAATAATTTAATGAAAGTTAAAATGGAGGATATTATAATATGGATTGGCCCTACATTCCACACAAAGTCCTCCCCACAAAAAAGAAAGACCAAGAACTCCATAAAGTTTGATAAATTCAACCAAGTCTTAATTGTTCAAGAGAAAAATAAAAAAATCGATCGAAATTGCATTAATAGACCCAAATGAAACCGAATATTTATTTGGACATTTTACTTTAAAACTATTAGATTCAATTCTAGTATTTCACTTTCTTTTTTAAAAAAAATATTAAGATTATGGTAGCTCACAAATTGTCTAAGTTACCTTATACTGTGCCAGATGGTACTTTTTTTGATCCGAAAACTATTCCGAAATCTGTTATGTTATATGTTCAGCATGATGTTTTGATTGAATAAAAGCTGGTTTTCATCCAAAAAAAAAAAAAAAAAAAGAAATTTATACACTTTAATGAACAATAAATCAAATGTACTGTAAATCACCATTACAAATTGGAGAGGAGACCATCATTTTGATGAATCTCCTTCCTCTCCATCATACAATAAAATAAATACAAATTTATAACATACAACAACAAGCTGTAAATTACGAGTCTGACCACAAATGAATGATCACCTTCGACCATTTGGAAAGTTACTGGTCTTATTTGCAGAACCCGAATCCATCTTGGACCCGTTCTTGAGGCTGCGCGAATTGCGGAGGGATTCAAGATCCGACCGGCTCTGGACGAACTCAACGCTGGCCGGCGGGAACTCGGACCTGGTCCGCCGGTGAGACGAGCCCTCCAAGGAATTATCTCCGCCGTTGAGCAAGTGGTAGCTCCGGCTCGATCCAACGGACATGGATCTGTAGGTGTTGTGAGGCTTCTGTTTCTTGATGGCGTGGAGGAGATATGGAATCAACCCTTCCATTTTTATTTTCTTCTTTTTTTGGTAGCTAAGCTGTGGAACAATGTACTGATTTTAGGTATGTACATGGCCATGAACTGATCAGACATTTTATAGCAAAATAATGGTCAACATTTTTGACAAATTTGTCCCAAAAAGATTGGGTGGTTCCAAATATGCATATGGTTGTTTGACATTTATACCCTTGAATGCTTAATAACATGCATGTGTTCAATGATGTCACTGATCACACATACATGATAATGTAAATGTAAGAGAAATTGTACAGTACATACTGCATTATTGTTGACAAATTTGGAAAAACGTTAGGCCTCATGTCATATTATACAAACACAATAAATAAATTAAACCATCATATATATCATAGAGAGATTATTTGTAAATGTTGCATATTTTCATGGATTAGGAATCGGTTAGTAGGTAGGAATGTTTTATCGTGGAGGCCATGAGACGAGATCAAGGCTGCTAGCATGAAAAGTAGAGGACATATGAATAATTTTAAGATTGTTTTAAGTATTAAATCTACGTAGTTATAAGATACAAATAAATAAAACTTAAATTGCTTGTAACATTTCTTCATCTGTCGACAATCTGAGTATGGTTGGCCATCCGGCGGCCTCCATTCTTATCTCCTCCCCTAGCTTACTACTAGCTTTTTATCATCTCATCCTTCACTTTATGATCTATCCAGCCACAAATTCGCCAACATTGTTTTTTTTCCTTTTCTTATCAAGTCACATTGTTACTTTGTTGTTAGCAATTAGATTTTTCTCTCTTGATATTTTATAAATCGTATACACGTACATACATACATTCCAAAGTGTGTTTTTCTTAATTTTGTTATTAAAAAGTAATTATATGATTCGCATTAAAACAACTTGGTAGTGTTATGAAACACTTTCTCATGAAACTTGCTTATTTTGTGAGTGGGTCAATTAGGTAATTTGGAAGGGTTTTAGATATGGGAAGAAAAGTCAAGAAAATGGCAAATTAGAATAAAAAAGAATATTGACTAATTGACCTTCAAATCCAAAATAGATGAAATGATTGATGATGGCGTGTTGGTGTTATACCAACTTGGACTGACTGCTTTGGTTTATCTCAATCTGGTTGGCTCCTCTACGCGTATACCCCATTCAGATTTAATAATTCCGGAGTAAATTTGAATTTCAAGAATTAAAATTGAGTTTTATTCCTAAAATTTAATATATAGTGTTCGAGAACATGAATTATTAAAATAAATATACACGTGACTGTAGCTTTAAACTTATAAAATACTCCATAATATAGTTGAGTTATAGGTTATAAAATCATACACAGTTTTAATTTATTGGAAGTTTCCAAATGAGAAGATATGTTTGAGCCGGGAGTGAAGCAAAATATCAAATTTGAAACCTCTTCATATATGTAAATGACAAAAAGTCAAGAGATCAAAAGTGCAATAATATTTGTTTGTCAATGCTTAATTATATGATGAAGCACACAGAGAGCACAAGGAGACTGGTATTTCCATTTCCAATTCCAATTCATACAATTCATCACACACAAGACATATATATAGTGAAAAATTTAATAGATTTTTAATTTTTCCAAGAGAAATGAAAGTTTGAGGTTGTAGTGAATTAAAGTTAGGTGCTAATTCTCTCTAGCGGCTAGGGTTTTCTCTCTCTCTCTCACGGTTGTGGCTCCTTGAGCGGTGGTTAAGACTATCGTATCGGAGTAGTTGTGTCTCTCGCATGAGAATAATATCATCAGGGTATCTAGGGAAGCGGTGATTGCTTTCGTTTGTGGCGGCTGGGGTTTGGCAAAAGTGGGTTGAAGGAGG
>JAYMTF010001186.1:0-25563 GCA_036897485.1 Pelargonium nanum | reverse complement strand
ATCGATGCCAACAAGGCAAGCGCCTCCTTAGCAACTTGCATTGAAGTTGCTCTTAGTGAGTCAATGAATTAAACTTTGACTTAAAATCAAAATTCTAATAATTAATTGGATTTGTTATGATTTACATGATATAAATAGAAAGAAAAATAAGTTTTCCAAATCATAACACCGTCACAATGATAGAAATATATATTTTGTTCTAGTAAAAATAAAATAAAAAATTGTTCAATAATAGAGGTTACCTTTGTGCATATTTTATAGAGTTCATAGGTCAAAAGCATGTAGCACATGTTATAGGTATCTCACCTATAGATTCCGAACACTATGTCAACTACCTAACTATTAAGTAACATCTTAAAATAGTGATTTGCCAAATAGTTTAAGGAACTTGGATACGTTAAGTCTTAAGTTTAAATCTCAATTTAGGTGTTGTTTTAAGTAGCCATTTTATATATACATAGATTAGATGCTTTGCTTTATTTGTTTATGTGGTGCTTTGCCTTCTATTCCACTCATAGAATTAGAACCCAATAACACTGGAGTTGACTCAATAGTATTGGTTTCAAATCCAACAACTATTTTGTGTCAAATATCTTGTGTTTTTGAGTTGTAATATAATATTCACAAGTAGAGTATCTACTACATATATATTAAAGAAAGAGCAAGACATAAGCTTACACCTGACCTGTTGCATGTGCAATCTGCAAAAACCAGACAAAAGCTAGACATGGAATCAGATGCTTCACAAATACTATATATCTAGAGCTGCTTAATGCATTGGGTTCCAAATTTGCTTTCCTAGACTCTGGCACTTGTAGCTCTGTGCTCTGCTCACCCATATAATTCAATACTATGCATCTATTTTAATAACAAATTAATAAAGATGTTGCATGATTTAATTTATGAAGCACAAGGTTTTTTGTCCATGAGGACACTTCATTTCTGGAGTATGACAGAATCTAATTACCAAGTCAAAATAAGCACACTAGGATGACGTCGTGTTATGTCTTTTTTTTCCCGTGCCAAGGTAATTAAACATTTACTACATTCAAGTATAATGATCAAGGCTCTAATGTCCGATGTCCAAATCCTATAAACCTGCTCAGAGAGAACACGTCGTTAAGTGGAGACCTCATATGTGTATCCAAAAACTGCCTCGGAAATTAGAGCAAAATGTTCACATAAAACGTTAAGTGAAGTATAAAGAATACGAAGAACTCTATAAAGAATTTTTGTGAAGCAACGAGTTTATGTATAGAAATAATCCAGTAGTGAACCGTCTCTTTTCTTTGAAAGGAGTATTTATAAGTTTACTTATCTAACGAGATAACAACGCGTGATTGACCTGACAACGCGGGGCACGCAAGGAACTTGGTATTTATCCTCTAGGTGGAGTGGTTTTCCGAATCTTTATAACTTGAATGAACAAATTAATTAATAATGTAAACACATCCTAAAGCTTTTTGTTTTTGGTTTTTGTCAGCATATCTTATTGCTCTATGTAGAGCAATAGCTGTAACAATTTGATATTGGCCATATGCAAACACATAGCTTTCAACCATAATTTTTATCCCACAAACATGTCTGTCACATTATCAAGTTAATGATAAGGTTTGTGAGACTATTGTCCCAAGGCCTGGACTATGATCACAAGGTCACATATATCAGATTCTTGTTCCCAACAGCTTTAGTGGAAATACAATACTATAAAACACTTTCTTTCCAAGAAATGTTTGGAGGATTCTGAATC
Organism: Pelargonium nanum; assembly: GCA_036897485.1. Taxonomy (NCBI): domain Eukaryota; kingdom Viridiplantae; phylum Streptophyta; class Magnoliopsida; order Geraniales; family Geraniaceae; genus Pelargonium; species Pelargonium nanum. Next base: position 23,813 of record JAYMTF010001186.1, on the reverse strand, counting down.
AAGATCTCAAATCTGTTTCTTTCTTTCATAAACATGGAAAGTGAACTGATCTGACCCACTGGATCTTATTGAAATTAACAGACAACCCTTGATCTCATCACCACTCCAAGCCCCAATTGGGCAATGCTTTGACATGCTAAAAATAGTAGAAAAGTTAATCGAAAAACTGTCTTCTTATGCTTGTTGTGTTATGATGAGATTGATTTATCTAATTAGGATTGACAAAAGAAACCATTAGTTGCACAAAACAACTAAATACCAAAAGGAGTCATTTTCATTTGCTTGTTCTGATAGATGAACATATGGATGCTGATTCCATAACATGCCAAAATGATGATGAAGATACCAAGCTAAGCTTCAATATACATATATGCCAACATGTATTGTCCTTTCCTCTAGGCTTTAACGCCTCGAAGGCCTCTTTATATTCCCCCGAACACGCTGATCAATCCAAACATATCTCATTTGATGACATTATGGGAGCCAATCTTTGCTGTGCAAGACACTCAATTTCAGAGAGAGCAACAACAGGATCATCATCCATCATTGAATCGGTCAAGAACACGAATAACAAGAAGAAGAAACAAGTTCATGAGCCACCAGATAATAAAAGTGTTTCAAAGGTGAGTAAAGCAACTTTAGAGGATTGGCTCTTATCTTCTCCTGGTCTGAATCCAGAATGCATAGCTGGGGGTGAACTGCATGTGTTCAGGCAGTTCCCAAGAGACAGTTTCGTTTTGGACAGATCGTTGAAGATTAATGAAGGAAACTCGGAGGTCGGGAAGCTGAAAAAGAAGGTCCCGAGAAAGATACACCCGTCTTCATTAACCCGATTCCATGCAGATGCAACATCATCATCCTCTGGACAAAGAGATAGTGAAGGGAACTCTGAGGTTTCTGCTAATAGTTCGATACCCAGGAGCCTGAGTGGGAAGGTAAAAAAGAAGGTTGATTTTAGGTTGCCCGTAGAGGCTGACATTATCATATTCTGCTCACCAGACCAGACATTTGATGATCAAGATCAACAGCAAAACTGCTCTTAACATATGTTTGCGCGCATTGCTTCATGATTTGGTTCACTCTCTTTTGAAAAGTTAGTTGTGTATGAATTAATAAGAATATCTCTAATTATCCGCATTCCTTATTTTTGTCAATATCACATAGTTGAGCTCCAAAATGGATACATATAGTATAATTATTGTCATTTCTTGTTCTGGTGCAAAGTGAATGAACATATGTGCACTTAACAGCATCTTTATAGTTCATTACTTGCTTTGATAATTTCAATGTTACTGAAGCACAAACATTTCAATGTTACAAATGTGAGTGAAATCACTTTTAACCAGGGTATGGAGCAAATCCCACAACACAAAATAGTAGCAAATATACCCTTAAATTTGACCACTCAGCCTATCATATCCAACAGAACCCACTTTAATCCAAAGCGGAGGCTTTTTTACAAAAGGTGTTTCTCAGATTCTCTTATGAAACAAGATTGGGATAGAGAATGCATAAGCAGGCAGGCAGGCTAGGAACCAGAATGACCTAGGTCTTCACTTCTGACTTCTCTCTAAGCACAACATAGCTACCTCCAGCCGTCTTTTGTATCTTTGAAATTCTTCTCAGGATATCAGCAAAAGCCTTCTTGTCCTGCACCAATTAACCCATGTTAACGATATTATGAACATGACGCATTTCATATTCTCTAATTTCCAACATATTTGATCAATTGAACTCAACTTTTACCCCTCATTCAACTCCGCCCTATCCACTCCAAAAAAATTCAAGTCAATACTACCACCTACCTACTGTATTTTCCTTTCATTGGAAGGAGAAAGGAAGAGAGATGAGAAAAATATTCTCATACTCCAACTATCCAAATTAGGGTGGGTCAACTAACAGAAGAAAAATATCCGTGGCATGGAAAATTGTGAAAATCAGCATGCATGCAAAGTATGAAACATTACAATGTAGTGACGTGAGAATTTTTAAAGTAGTCATGGCAAAATAAAAAGGGACTAAAATATATGGCATCGACTTGAAAACTCTCAAAGTGTATGAGGTAGAATAACAAGGCAGTAAAGTAGATGGTAGTGACTTGAAAATTTTCATAGCAGAGGGAAAATTTAAAAGATATCAAACTAGTGATTTTAAAATTTTCCAAAACTAAATACTCCACTGCTGTATATGATAATTTGAAAACCCTGGTGTAAAACTGCCACATATACTTTTTGTCTAGCATATCAATGCACCCGCCAGTACTTCTAAACTGATGGAGTCCCTCCAGACTAAACTACTATACCAAAATCAACATAATTTGATAAAGAATGATGAAGGCAAAGAATTATTAACCCTAATTTCCAGGGGGAACATCACAGCACAGATGTGAATTAACACACCAGGCAAAGTGCACAATGCAATTTTCACTGATTATCATAGAGCACAGGTAATGCTCTATTTCTCTTGTTCAAGGTGTGACTAAAAAGACCAACAGATTTCACTATAAAAAGGCTGCAGTCAGCTGGCTAAGTGACAAAAGAAGACAGTTTTATAAAATATTAAATAAGCACAAATGGGAACTAGAAAAGGATGATAAAGCAAACCTCTGGAGTTTTCAGTCTCGCTTTGAATTTGGCAACAAGATCTTGAGTGGTCACGGGTGCCTTTTGTAATAAAACGGCCCTTATTTCTTCCTCAGTAACAGCTCCAGCATTTGAAGAAGATGTTGACCCTGTTTTCAATGATGATGATGTACTTTTGGGAGGCACACTACTTTTAGAAGCAGACCCATTTTCCTCTTTCACAGAAGACTTTGCTTCCTGATTCCCAAAAAACAAATTAAAAAAGAAATGAGATTTAGCAAGAGACATCCTAACATGTCAAAAGGAACATTTATTACAAATATAAAATACAACTATCGAGTATTTAAAATAAAATAAAAAAACAGCGATGGCCCTACACTTTCCGTCTTCACCTTCTTAACAGTTCCAGTTTTAGATGGTTTTGCATCATCAGCATCCAATTTTCTCTTTCCTTTTGATGACTTGGAGGAGGTTGATGGGGTTCCCTTAGTAGATCCGGAAGGCGTTGGTTTTAATGGACTGTTTTCAGCAGGTTCCTCTTTAGGCGCAACCTTTTGCTTTGGAACCAGATCAATATCATCATCCATCTAAATAGACACAAAGAGCTCTGTGAATGAATACATGTATATTAGCAATAAAATGACACATATCAAACTAAGTTTTACGAAAAATCAGGTATTATAACTGTGAATTTCAACAACAGATGAATGACTCATTCCAGAATGCAAGTTTTTATCAGTAATAAACCACAAAAGTGCAATTCACAGAGCATATATCAGAATATATGTTTAATTGTTGATGGTGTTATTATTAAACACAACAGCAAATTATTATGATAGACGTAAAAGAACATACATCATCGTCGTCGTCATCGTCATCCTCGGCCTCATCATTGAGCCCACTAGCACGACCAAGCAGCAGCTTCTTCAACTCTTTTCCCGACTTGCTCAGTCCTCCCCCCTCTTCATCGGCTTCTTCATTCTCATCCTCATCATCATCCTGCAGATATGTATAGATATGGTTTGATCATCATGCATTTGCATACACTCTACAAGATTCCACTTCTTTTCAAAGCTCTCTACGTTATGAAAATAAAGATTAAAGTCTGAGACTTCAAGTAGGTTTTTATAATTAATTCCAGACACTGACTTTTCATTCTCTTGAAAATATGCTAGTATTTCAAATGAAGATATAATTGACAAGTTCGTGGAAAAAAAATTTCCCATAGCCAATCTTCAAAAGAGTATCATAATTACACTACATCGCAAGTTCGTGGAAAAAAATTTCCCATAGCCAATCTTCTTCAGAAGAGTATTATAATTGACAAAATGGGCATAAGCCTAAGGTCATCTAACATGCTGACGCAAATTAATATATCTCATGAACTTCGATGCCACTAATAAAAAAATAGCCTTGAGTCGATGATAAAGCGACATAAAAACGGAAACGACCAGGAGGTATGCAAATGCAGAAATATATCTGGACAGACCTGCTTAATTTCTGGGGGAGCAGGAACTTCAGGGGCCAAATCTTCACGCTCCTCGGGGTCATTACCAACGGCTTCATCATCATCGGTAAATATTTCTTCATGCTCCCAGTCATCACCTAAAGCCAACAAATTTAAAATGCTAGACAAAGAAAAACAATTTCTACATAGAAGAGAAAAAAATTGGTGATGCTGATATGGAAGGACATAAGTCAATGCCATTCATGAAAAACATAGGTCCCCAATAGTGGCCAGTAAGTACGTCTTCTACATCAAATAGACAACGAACAAAATACACATTCATGACTAACAACAGACATAATCAGTTGCTCAATATATTCAGATGGAATACCTAAATTTTCCACAACTTCACAATACAATAAAAATGATATTGCGGTTTGAAAAAAAAGAAGGCACTTAACTGACAACAATTGATTCCACTGTGTCGCAATTCAGTGCAATCTAGGTCAGACGGGATTTACATAGAATAAAACTAGGCAGATCCTCACAAGTTAAGACTTCAAATCCTTGGAAACCAAATACTTAAGGCAGTTACAAAAATCCTTTTTCATAACTAACAGTCAGATAATAAGGTTTCAGCATCACAAAGATTAATACAAATTTCAATAAAATTTCCTTTTTTCCTCGTTATTGTTTCTTGTACTGTTCCATGTGTTCTCTCCAGTAAGATTTTCTTTAATAAATTGGTAGACTAAAGGAAATAAAGATCCATTCCCAGAAGAGGAAATGTTTAAGGAGATTATAAAATTATGACCCGAAGCAGGATAGGATGTAGCCTGATAACTGATAAGTATAGAGCTGTGTTATATTTCCTCGGATGGAGTAAAGTTAAAAAAACTCCGGGTCCTCAAGAATATGGTTAAACTAAAAATAGAAATTTAGCATCACTACATGAAACAGAAAAATTGTAGAAACCTAATCTTGCTGCAATATTTAATTGAGAGAGAATATTAAGCATACAAATGGCTCACCTTTCTCAATATCATCATCGTCCATATCATGATCCCCTCCTCTTGGACCTTCTTCATCATCATCACCACCTCTTTTGTTGAGTCCAAGTCTATTCTTCCTTGCTGTCTCTTCGTCTTCATCTTCCTCCCCTTTATCTGAGACATTACCTTCATCATCATCACCACCTGTCTTTTTGCGTCCCCTACCCCCACCCATAGCACTGTCCTTTTCATCAGGCCTCTCCTGTTCACCAAATGCAGCAGCTCCATTATTTGCAGCTTTCATCATCCATCTTTCATATCCATCAGCAGTCTTCCTCCTATTCTTCATCTTCTCTTCAGCTTCCTCCAAGGTAAGTTGCTTATATTGTGCAACCTTGTTAAAGTTGTACCTGGAAAGAAGACATATCAAACAGCACTTAGTGGAAGCACAAAATTTCACTGAGATCCACAATGAAGTATTAGAATAGCAATCTCCTGTAATAATTACAAATGGCATTATTTAAAAAGATATAATCCCTAGCATGCATAACCTTTAATACTCACCAAAGACGATAAAATAAAATGACAGAGATAACATTTTTCTTAAATTCTTCCTTCTGAAGCATAAATAAATGGAAAGAACTCTAGCATATTTCATGCGTACCAAGAACCAGCAGGAATAGCAACAAATTCCTTCCCCTGCATCATTAGTAGGTAGTAAGTTGCTGACTGTGCGCCTTCAAGATGACCATGATACTGAAACTGCCCTGTTTCATCCTCTAACAGCCACGGTTTATTCTTGTACTTTTCCTGTGTCATACAATTGCATCTGATAACAATTAGAGCTGAGAAACCAAAATAAATAAGATAAAGCATCAATGAGAGAAATTAAAAACAAATATAAGTTGACAAACACCCTAAACGTCATTTTCACCATACCCAACAACAACTTTATAATCACCATCGAACTTTAAACACTTTTTTCTTTTAAGAAAGACTAATTTTTAACACCTTATCCACCCAAAGGCACCCTGAAAAGTACTGCAGTCACACAAGACGAGCACAAGAAACCTACATTGCACTTATCATTTATCAATCATTGGCCATATGGCACTTCTGAAGTCATAAAGAGAGTTCAAGCAAAGCTCCACTAGCCAGTGAAGCATCAATTCCATCTATGGTGAGTGATCAAACTCAAATGAGTAGGAGCATTATAAAGAGCTAAAATAGCTATATTAGAACCAATACAAATCATAAGCAGAAGAAAAATAAAACTCATACGTAACCAAAGAGCAGTTTCTACTGCTAAATGAAATGTCATTCCAACTTTCCAATAATCCAAGTAAAGTTATATCTACACGAAGCTCCATTGTTAAAAGTATGTAAGATTTAAAAGTTACTGAACTTTCGACCATCGAGAAACTTGACGAAAGTGTTAAAGTTTACTTGATAGAATTCAACATTGAAAACAGTAAGGAAATGTGACATTAGCTAAGTGCGAGATCATTGAGCATGACAGTAAAACTTGACTAAAGTATTAAAGTTTACTTGATAGAATTTAACATTGAAAACAGTAAGGAAATGTGACATTATCTAAGTGCAACACACACACAAACTACCTAAAAAGTTTCTCAAGTGTTTCTTTATCTTTGGTAAGAACATTTCAAAGTTCCCTCCAATATACGCATTACACATTTGAGCAGAATCAAAATCACAAAAAAAAACTACCTAAAAAGTTTCTCAAGTGTTTCTTTATCTTTGGTATGAACATTTCAAAGTTCCCTCCAATATACGCATTACACATTTGAGCAGAATCATAATAGCATGCAGTCAGTAAGCCCAACCCTGAAAAATGAAAGCTATAAGAGAAAAAAATATGGTACCCGCAAGGTATCAGTTACTTGGCGTCCTTGTAATCCTTCTTTGTTGAGGGCCCATTTATTCTCAGATTTTTTCTTTGTTGAGAAGTTCGGTAAACCAGTCACAAATCTACCAATGAAAAAGTTCTTGTCATTGCTAGAACTTGCTCGAACATTGTATTCCTAAAATGAAGACAACCAAAAAAAAAATCAAACTTCAGCTCAACATAAGCTACAATAGGTTCACTAAAAATTCATTTCCAACCCACTGCAGAAGTCTAATTAATGAAATCCAATGATCAATCTTAAAATTGTGAACTTCTTTCTTAATGATCTTGTTTCCATGAATTGAACTTTACAATGTATATAGGCTACAATGGAGTCTTCTTCCTATTTAATAACCAATAACAAGTTAGAATCTAGTTCTCCAATCTAGTTTCACCTAAGTCTATCTACTTCTTCAACAATCACACTGCCACAAACAAACTATCTTGAAATTGAACTTTACAATGTATATATAGGCTACAATGGAGTCTTCTTCCTAATTAATAACCAAAAACAAGTTAGAATCTAGTTCTCCAATCTAGTTTTACCTAAGTCTATCTACTTCTTCAACAATCACACAGCCACAAACAAACTATCTTGAAATTACATCTCGGCAGAGGTCATAATTAACATTTTGCTAGAATGTAAACACAGCATTACACAATTGCACTTATTCCAGTTAACAAACACAATACATCAGCCAAAAGCTCAGAAATGGCACCAAGAAAAATAATTCCAAACGATAAATTACGGAGATTGTCGCAGAGCTTTTGCAATGTTATTGATGATCAACAATTTGGCATGAAATCCGGCGAACAAATAAAAATTATGCAGAAGCAGATATAGAGAGAGATTGAGGGAGGGAAAGAGAGGTAACTCGTAAGAGATGAGTGACGACGGCACCGCAGTCGATGCACTTGGCGCCGTTCTGCGCCATGGTTTTGCCGCAGGTCAAGCACAGGGTCATGTGCTTGCAGTTGCTCCCGTAGAGGTCTGCGGTCGATCCGCATCCGCTACACTTCGGCTTCAACGTCAGATCGATCGACATTCTTCCTCCTTCCTTCAAAAAACCATAAAAAATTTCCCGAGAAAATTAAGAACTAGGGTTTACTTATTTTGAAGGAATAAAATTAAAAAAATGCAAGGTTTGGGTCCGACTTGGCTTGATTTGTACGAGAATTTGAATACCTATTAGTATGATTCAAGAATTTAGAGAGATTTAGATTCTGATTATGGGTTTAGTCGATTTTGATGTTTCAGGATTTTGATTGAGAAATTGAAGTCACTCTGTGAATGGGTGTGCAAGGGCATTGGGGTATATATTTGGCTGTGCAGGGTTAGAATGGGAAATTGAAATCGGTGGATGATCCGGTACATCAATGTTAATGGAGCTCCAATAGATGGGCCAATAAGAATTGTCGCGTGGATGTGGGTCCATTTAAGATTGATCTATTTCTTTTTTCCTTTTTTTAAGTAAATGGATCTATTTAAGATTGATCTATTTCTCCATTCGGAAAAAAAAAAAGATTGATCTATTTCTTTTCTTTTTTTTTTTAAAGGGGTTGATCTATTTCTATTTCTCTTTTTTTTCGAAGGAATTTCTAGTTCTCTCTTCAATTCCCTTTTTTCTTTAACTCTTTTGGCTGACCTTTATTCTTTTCTTTTCAAAATTTCATTTTTAAAATTCTCGATCAGATTTAATTTATCTTTGTTCAAATCACAATATTCAACGTGTAATCTCATTCAAAATAATAAAAGTAAAAGATTGAGATGGGACCCATAATTTTTGTGTTTAGATTCAAATTTGTCCCTAAATTTTATAACTCAATATAGTACATAAACTTTTAAATATTGACTCAAAATGGTCCCTATTTTTAAAAGTTTAGGGACCAAATTAGTTAATATTTGAAAGTTAAGAGACTATTTTGAGCACTCTCCAACCAAGCATCAAGTCAACAATGCAATGTGGAATATTGGATTCATTCTCCAATTCAAGCATCAATTTTATGTAAAAAAATTTAAATCCCTCGTCTCAAGATTTGTACTTTGTTTTTTTTCATAATGAATGAAATATTGCTCGTTGATAAATAAAAAAACTTACAAAATCCGTCAAAACTAGTTCACATCTTCAAATTAAATTTAAAAAAGTGTTTAATTGTTTTGTCTTTAGTACTTTTCAAATTCTTTTATTTTTACTATTAACTATATAAAAATTTGAAAAATGTTATATTCCCGAAGAGAATAAGGAATCTAAGCCAAGTCAATGAGAGCTTGCCACCACATTAAAATACCGATTTATCCACTTAAGTGAATTTATGGGAACGAAAAGACCCGCTGGATCCAAACAAATATTTTAAATGATGTGTCATATTCTCATTGGTAGCTTATTCTGGTTTAGAATCCTCAATCCTTATTCCCAAATATTGTACCATTTTGTTTGCTATATAAGTTGCTACATGTACAAATTTTGGGACAAATATCATTTTTCTTCAAATTCACAACTACTTTTATGTGTGTGAAATAAATTTTGTTGTTTGTCCTTACGCCACCTCATAGGAAATCACAATAATCTTCCTTTCTTACTTGTATTTTTCAGAAAAGATAAAATAGCAATTAATCAAATCAAAAATCGATTTAGAAACGAAAAGAAAATGACTCCACACTAATCCAATCACTCTCCGATTCTTCCAACCTCCGACTACCACTCTCCTACTCCCATTATCTACCCTCCAGCTCATTTCCAAGCTCCAAATCACTCTCTTCACAACTCCGCACCTTCTTCGCCGCCGGGACCGACTCTCCGACACCGTTTTCCGGCAACCATGGCCTTGAGCTCCTTCATCGAGGTCCACCCGGACTCTCACTTCCCCATTCAGAACCTACCGTACGGAGTGTTCCGCCCCGACCCGGCTTCCGCGGCTCGGCCCGGCGTTGCCATCGGCGACTTCGTGCTGGACCTCTCTGAAATCTCCAAAGCCGGTCTCTTCGACGGTCCGATCCTCAGCGGCTCCGACTGCTTCCTCGAGGTCTGTTGATTGAAGTAGGCAGAATCTTGTGGTAAAGCTAAATATACTTGTTTGATCGCTTAGAAAACGGTTAGGAACTCTGAGAAAATCGGTTCTGTATACATGTAAAATCGGTTTTGATGAGCTAATTTGAGGTTTTTGGTTAAATTTTTGGCAATTATCTTTACTGAATTCATGATTCACTGCTATGAAATATGTAGATGAGTTTGGATTTTTTCTTTTGAGTGTCAGCTGAGTTGAAAATAATGTTGTGTAGCCTACTATTGATCTTTTAACGGTTACTTTTCTTCTCGATCTATGAGTTGGCTAGTACAGTGACAAATCGTTTGAGCGTTTAGAAAATGAGTAGTCTAGTGGCTCGATTTCTGGAATTTCAAAGGAAAATGGAATATAATTTGATTTTTTATTATTTGTGTCTGATTCAACAATTAACTTAGTCATATAGTTCATCATTAGTAATTTACTGAAAATTTTCATTGTCTAATGAGCGCAGTAATGAAAAACTTCCATGTTCTCTTAATTTATGTAGTTATCTGCTATCTGCTTTGAACAGAACTATAGTGCCATAGTCATTTCTTATATTATTTTCCCTATTCACCTTCTCATGTTGCTTCTCACTAGCCTTCTTCCTTTTTCGTACTGATTGTCTCGTTTAACTATACTATGTTTTTGTAACGACAACGAGGTACGAGCAAGAGACTGTGTTATTTACTTAATTTTCTTTGTTCTTATTCCAGCCCACTCTTAACAAGTTCTTAGCAATGGGCCGGCCTGCATGGACAGAAGCTCGTGCCACATTACAAAAGCTACTGTCATGTATGTTTCGTGCATTACATATGAATCAATCTGTTCTATTAATTATCACTCTCTCCATCCCATTTTAAGTTCTTGTTGATAATAAGATTATGCTTGAATTTCAATAGCATTCTTTAAATTAATCAGTCACAACAACTTTAGTTTGCTGTAACAAGGACATACGTGGTAAGCCATGGACTATCAAAATTTACTAAATGTTGCAAAAAATCAAAGAGGGCAGATATTGCTGGGTTCAGGGAGCATTTAGTAATATACTTCTACCTCATTGTTATGTGAAATAGAAGTACAAACTCCACAGTTATGATAAACACAATTTTATGAATATTCAATACGTTTTCTTTAAGAAAACAGGAGTACTTGACTTAGTTGCTCTTAGCAAGAAAGCAAATTAGTATGAGATAGATTACAATGATATAACAGAAGTTGATATCTTCTGATGCAGCTACGCAGCCAACATTGCGTGATGATGTAAACCTGAGACAGAAATCCCTTGTGCCCATGGTAAAGACAAGCATACTCTGGATTATGTGCAACAGTATGAATCATTTGTCTATCTAACACAATTTTTATTTGCATACCTGTAGAACAAGGTAGAAATGCTTCTTCCAGCTGCTATTGGGGACTACAGTGATTTCTTTTCATCCTTGCACCATGCTAAGAATTGTGGTACCATATTTCGCGGTGCACAGAACCCAATCTTACCAAACTGGTATGTTGATTCTAATATTTGGATTAAAGAGCTGATCCATGCAATCTGGGATACATGTTTCTTCATCTTCTAATTAAAATCTCCCATCATCTTTCTAGGTTCCACCTTCCCATTGCATATCATGGACGAGCATCATCTATTGTTATTTCGGGAACAGATATCATTCGGCCCAGGTGATACAAATTAGTTTCTCAATAGTTTCCTTCTCTGTTATCTTTCCCATTTTATATCATAGTTAAGATGAATAATAAATTGTTTAAATCTTGGGAGTATGCTCAGGGCTGTTCCCTTACTTCAGTAATATTCCTTTTATCCCGAATATGCTCAGGGCTTATCCCTTACTTCAGTAATAAGTTAGGCTGCTTTTCTCGAGGCACAAACTCTGTGTAATTGCATTTGCATGTGAATATAATATAACTTTTTTCATATGATGAGTGTATATATTGTCTGCCAGGCGCCAGCTAATTTCATTTGTCCTGTGCATGGGAACGGTATTATGTTCCGATCAGTTTCCTCCGGTGGGTGTGTGCTATGACATTTGGAAACATTGAGATCGTAGTTGTACATTAGTGTTGGAAGTTGCTTAGTTGTAGAATATTGCTTTTTATGTAGCTTCTGTCTTTTGCATTTACTATATCCCTGCGCCTCTCGTGGTTTAATATGAATGTTGATGTGCTACTTAGGTGCCAGGTGGCATTTGCATCTTGTGCGTTTAATGGCATGCCTCTGCCTTTTTGGTTTAGTGCATATTCTTTTAGTGAATTTGTGATTAAGCCATAAATTCTATGGTTGGATATCATTGTCTATTTAATGTTGCAATGATTTTGCTGAGTGCTTCCTGCATTTACTCTATATGTTTATTCTTCTTTATCATTCTTGTCCATGCTTTCTCATATCTTTTACATTTTGGGTTTCTTATCAGAGGTCAAGGCCATCCAAGTGGCAACTCTCCACCATATTTTGGAGCTTCACGGAAGCTAGACTTTGAGCTAGAAATGGTTTGCCTTTCATAACCTTATTTATCAGATTTATTGTACATTCAAATGCTCTTGCATTTTCTGATATAAGAGTTTAAAACTCTAGATTCATATAAGCTTCTAGTTTTGTTTCTAATAATGGTTTTGATTATTGCGAGGGGTGGGTTCAAAGTGGGGGCAAACTTTCAGAAGTTACGGGGAACTTTCAGCGCCCCTTTGATATTTTTGAGAATTAGGGAGTGAAGTCAGATTTAAAATTTAAGTAATTTCTCTGTATGTTATTACTTCATAGAGATTTTTCTTCATAACAAAAATCTAATGTTCTCCAATGGGCCTATGGAAGTGGTCAAATAGATCCCCTGATCTCTCTTTATGCTTACCCTGTGATTAATTATGTGTCATATTTATATACATATATTTATGATATTTTGCCTATCAATTATGTTCTTATGATGCTTTCAGGCAGCCATAGTTGGTCCCGGAAATGAATTAGGAAAGTCCATTGATGTAAATGAAGCTGCAAATCATATCTTTGGACTTGTGTTAATGAATGACTGGAGCGGTATGCATATGTCCATGACTTCATTCCATCTTATCTTGTTTAATTTCTAATGTTATGATGATGAAAGCTCAAGTTGGTTTTGACAGCTAGAGATATTCAGGCATGGGAATGTACCTCTTGGGCCATTTCTTGGAAAGAGTTTTGGTAAGATATATAATTTTAATTGGTCATTCCTTGGGTTTTATTAGGCAAAGTTAGTGAATGAAGGGTAATACGTCCTGTCACTGAGAACTGGATGTGAGCTCTGCTTTTACTGGTGATTTTTAACTTAGACTCTTAGAGCCTCTCATAGCATGGCTTCACTCTTTCTTATGAAATCTCTTAGGGACTACCGTATCCCCATGGATAGTGACCCTAGATGCTTTGGAACATTTTGCTTGCGACGCTCCCAAACAGGTAACATAACAATGTCATGTTTCAAATTGTTTGTAGTTTGTTATTTGCTGCCCATTTTTCTTGTCTGGAGTTTCATCCTGCATGGCTACATGCTACTCGACATTTTTTGAAATGCAGGACCCTCAACCGCTGCCATATCTAGCTGAAAAGATATCCAAGAACTATGACATCTCATTAGAGGTAGTCTTTGAACTGTTTATGTGCATGTCTCTTTTATTGGTAACCAGGCATTTTCTTCTTTTATAATAGTATTCCGAATACTTGCTGGTCAGTGTATTTAGTTGTTGTAGAGCATATGAATTTGGTTCTTCTCCAGACTGTACAATCTCAAATTATGATATGTTATCAGTTTATGACGAAACTGTCCTTTTTGCTGCTAGGTTAAAATTAAACCTGCTGGAAAAGAAGATTCATGTGTGGTCTCAAGGAGTAATTTTAACAACTTGTAAGGATTTTCATTGTAACCTAGCCATATTCAATATGTCAAAAAGTAGATTAGATAGAAGTAGTTTCTTACAATAATGACATCCATTGACTTGGTGGTTAATCTCATTTTATCTCCTCTTCTGAGTGTATAATTTGCATGCTGTATCCCTTTGCGTGCATTATTAACCCCCTTGTACTTCTAATTGAACTCATCAAATGCAGATTAAAGGTATTATTGTACATGGTCTATTAGTTGACTAGCTGCTTCTGTAATTAACTTTATTAATTGACAGATATTGGACATTGACGCAACAACTTGCACACCATACTATTAATGGTTGCAACCTAAGGCCAGGAGACCTTCTTGGAACTGGGACAATCAGTGGACCTGTATGGTTTTCTAATTTTAACCTTTTGTATAGTTTGATGTTATTGCCTCATTACATAGCCTCTGTTTCCTCCCCTTTTATAATCATGTATAATATTTTTTGCTTGAGCTTCTGTTATTACTTTTTTGTACAGGAGCCTGAATCTTATGGTTGCTTGCTAGAGTTAACATGGAATGGACAAAAACCACTTTCCTTAAATGGTACAGAACGCACATTTTTAGAGGATGGAGATGAAGTCATATTTACTGGCTGTTGCAAGGTATTGGATCAACATACTTCTGTTTCCCTGCTCCATTATATTTATTTATTAAAGCTTGAAGTAGAATTTGTGCATGTTCCCATTCCCATATAGTCTCATTTTCTAGCAACTCTTTCTGAGCTCATCAGCCATTAATTATCAATTATATTAAGTTCAAGTTCATTCCTTCATTTGTAAAAGTCAAGTCTATAAGCAACGTTTGAGGGCGTACAGAGAAGTCTAGACTCTAGGAAAGTAATAAAAGTTCTACAATGTTTGTGTAAAATATTTTTCTTACGTGTCAGGTCTCTGTTCCTTAATCAGTTGGAAGTGTGAGTTATTGGGTCTCCTCTCCTATCTCAGGAGAGAATTAATTTTCAGAGGTTATGCTTTCTAGGGCAATGTACATACACGTCAGATTTGTACTCTTGTTGGATAGCAATTCTCTTATGAATTACAAGTATCAGCCAAGTAAAATCTATTTCTCATCAAAATGTTCTGAGGGTGCAAGTTTTAAGTTCTGGTTATCGCATTACATTGGTGCTTCAAACTAAGTTTTGGGTTGGCTTCCTTAAATGTCTGAGAGTGTTTTGATTATGAATTTATGATCATATCGGCCTTTTCTTTCTTTCATTAGGAAACAAAAACCATCGATACTGATTCTAAATATATTTAGGTTAATGAAGGTATACTGAAATTATGCCAGGCCTTGTATAGGTGGCAGGCATTTTGACAAAACAAAAAAAAGTTGGAATGATGAAGTGATAATAACTAATTACCTTCCTGCCTTAGAAGGTTGGGCATATTGCAGCATTTTGTTGTGACTTAATCAGCTTTTTGAGCCTTTAACATTTCATGGCATTTGTTATGTTTGGTAATAGATTTTAAAAAATATGAACTGTTAGACCAGATGCTGAAAATCTGGTTTCTTTTCAGGGAAAAGGTTAGAATGTTGGGTTCTTTTTTAGCATTTAGCTTTTCATGACATTTTCAATGTTTGGTAATAGAGGTTACGAAAAGGGAACTATTTGACCAAGTACTTTGCAGGGAAATGGTTACAATGTTGGGTTCGGGACATGCTCCGGGAAGATTGTTCCAGCAACTCCTTGAGGGCACATCATCGTCTTGCTGAATATCTGTAACTGTTATGATCTTATATCCTTACATCTGTAATCATCATCTACTGGTATGTATTTCCTCAATAAAGTGATTGAATATGTTGGTACCCTTATATTTATTTGCCATGACTGCTAGTGGTCTTAGCGAGGATTTCGGTTTTAAGCACATCCTCACTTTTTGATTAATACGTACCAATACCAAATCTCGAAACTGAGACCTCAAGAGATATAGCGAAATCAAACACTTGCCCTACTAAATTTTCGTAGCATCATTACTTGTTTGTGATTTAGGGTCATGTAATGCAATCATGGTAGTAAATTAGTAATATAAAATTGGTGTGGTGACCCCTCAAAGCCCACGAGCCTATGTGCATGGTTGGACTGCACAACCACAAGCCTGCGACGCGTAGCAACATGGATAGTGTTAATCTCCCATGGTGACTAGACTGGATTGAGATCCAAAATCTAGTATACTGAGAAAAGGTGAACCGTTGGTAAAGTAAAGAGTAAAGGCCAAAGGGAGACAAAATGGGTCCACCCAGCCTTAGCCAACGACTCTAGCAAGAAAGCGCCAAGAGCATTCAACAATCCAACAATCCACTTTCTCTAGAATATACATAACAATTAACTCCTTCACAGTCTGCACTCTCCACCGCCACTTTTCAAAGCAATCACAGCAGATATGAAATGAAGTCCTCTCGTAAATCCACCTTCTTCTCTTCTTCTTCATCTTCTTCCACTGTCACATACACTCTCCGCAATGACCAAACTGCCCCTCCATCTCCGTCCAAACCCCAAACCCAACCGATCCCCGCCCAATCCTCCGCCGCCGCCGCCAGAATCCAATCCGCGTACCGCGCCCACGCGATCCGGAAGCTGTTCAAGACGATATCGAGCGTCAATTCGGAAGCGAGCGAGTTGCAGAGCGTGATTCAGCGGCAGGAAACCGTGGGACCCGGGAGGGGCAGCGAGGGGGAGAAGGTTAGGGTTAACGAGGCCTTGATGAGGTTGCTGCTGAGGCTGGACTCGGTGCCTGGGGTGGATCCGGCGGTGAGGGAGGCGAGGAGGAAGGTGAGCCGCCGGATCGTGGGGCTGCAGGAGATTGTGGACGCAGTGTGTGAAGCGAAAGTGGAGTACGATATCGATGGAGATGGATTTTTGATGAATTGGGACAGGACGCTGGAGGAGATGGAGAGGGAGGTGTGTAGGGAGAGAGGCGGAGAGGAGATGGAGAGGTTCTGTGCTCAGTATTTGGGGTTTCGGTGCTTGCAGAGGTTCCTTCATGAGCCCTAATTATCTGTGATTTTTTCATGCATGGTTGATCTTGTGTTCATATGTTGCTGGTTAGTGGTTGCTGGGAATATATATGATGCATACATAAAAGAGACTATCATTTCAGATTTTAGAGCACAATTGTGATAAATCGTTTACTATTCCAACTGCAACTCTTCTGAATAGTAGTATTTTTTTGTCGGTAAATAAGAAATAAGACTCTAATATAGTATTTATTGAGTTCTTTACCAGAATCAATAGATTAGTTGAAGAATGCCACCGAGTATTATGAATGCTCATGTTGCGAACAAAAACAAAAACAAAATACCAATATTGGAAGCCCAAGACGAGGGTAAGGCCTATCGTAGTAAAGCCCATAATCCCAACCATCAGAAGTACAAGAAGTGTAGTTTGAATGTGATAGACGGCTACCATAAACGCAAAATCATGGGTAATGTAACACAAAAGCATGTAACAAAACATCATACGCTGCCAGAAAATATTGAAATAGGTGTTTAGATATGCTTCCCCACGCATATATATATATATATATACACACACACACACACACACGAAAGAATAACGAATATGAGTCGTGATGTTCATGGCTCATACTAAATTAAACTAATAAAATTATGATATCATATTACAATTTCATTCATATGTACATACATCAATGAGTCAATGAGCGGTTTGTTGAATCCGTGCGTAATTTAAGGTGTCACGACTTCATTTTTGGTTTAATCTAAGTTAAATAACTCTTGATTTATAATCATTGTTCTCTCTCTACATATATATATATATATATATATATATGAGACTGATAAATTTTGGCTTAGCGTAAGTCAATCCAATAGTTTCATGTCACTACATTAGAATTCATTTATAATCACCAAAGTGAATTTGTGAGACAATAACGTCCCTTTGAATCTATTTCTCTTTATAAGATGTCACAACTTTATTAAAAACTTAAGTCAATCTTTGTCATCTCTTTGTTGATGTGTCATAACCTCATTAATTATTGATTTAGACCGAACTAAGGAGGTGACTCGCTGTGTGCAAATTTTTAACAACGTTTCATGATCTTACTGGATGCTTAGCTTAGTAAAAAACTAAATGACTTATTTTCCTTGTTGTACATATGTATGAATTTAAAAGAAACTTGAACATGGTATAGGGTATACGGTAATTAATTTTAACATGCAGCAGCCCTGCCATTTATAGTTGGAAAAGGGCCGGCTCAGCCACAAATTCTAGATATGTAGCATTAAAACCCATCCCTTAATAAATGTCATATACATAATGTACACGTAAAATGCATTGCCACTAAACCAGCCAACCCTTCTTCCACGCATATATAAACCCCATATTGTAACCTAACCAAACAAAACCCATATCTTCCCTGAAAATGGAGCTCCTCAACAACCCAATACTCCATATCTTGGCCTCATCCATCTACTGTCACTTGCTGGTCACCAAGATCCCAAAAGGCCTCCTCAGACTGGTCTCTCTCCTCCCCATCTTCTACCTCTTCTCCACCATCCCCTGGCTCTTCTCCTCCTCCACCTTCCTCCGATCAGTCTCCTCCTTCTTCCTCACCTGGATCGCCTCCTTCAAGCTCCTCTCCTTCGCTTTCCACCGCGGCCCTCTCGTCGACAACTGCCCCCAAAACGCCCTCGACTTTGCCGCCCTCACCGTCTTTCCTCTCCGCATCAACCAAAACGCTGCTAAAACCGGCCTTTCGCGCTACCAGGTCAGGGACGGATGTAAGAAGAAGAGTGTAGGGGCAATTGCCCCCACTGAACTTGTTTTACTAAAATTTACCTTATATTTGTTTTATTGTTTTTCATTTTTATTCCTACCATTTTTCAAATTTTGCTTTTCAGTATGTCCCACATTATTCTCGTTGCCCTATAATTTTGCCTTTGAGTAAATATTTTGGATCCGCTCTTGACTAGGTGGTGCGGTTCTTCGACCGGCCATACATGGCCACGTCGCTGCAGGAGTTTTGGGGGCGGAGGTGGAACCTTATGTCTTCTTATATCTTGCGGGTCACGGTTTATGATCCGACCCGGGAGTTTTTGAAGGGTGTGGTTGGGGCGGCACCGGGGGCGGCAAGGGTGGCGGCGGTGGTTGTTACTCTGGTGGTGTCCGGGGTCATGCATGAGGTGGTTTTTTACTATATCACGTGCGGGATGAGACCCACGTGGCAGGTCACGCGGTTCTTTGTATTGCATGGGTTTTGCATGGTGGGTGAGGCCGGGTTCGGGTGTTTGGCACGGACTAACGGTTGGAAACCGGTTCACCCGGTGGCTTCCCGGATGGTCACGGTTGGATTTGTGTTGGTTACTTCTTATTGGTTGATTGTGTTGCCGGTTTGGACCAGAGGAGGAGGTGATTGCAATTTGATCACCAAGAAGTAAACGCATTTTCTGGTTCCTGAATTGGAAGAATATTTTTTTATGAAAAAGGATTTTGATCTTAGGTGAAGCTCATTTTGTGTGCCGCATACAAATTCTTGTTCCTTGGTTTTAAATTAACTATTAACAATGTTTCCTTATCATTATTTTCATTGCAATTAATTTAATTACACGTCTCCATGTGGGAGGCCGTGGGTTCAACTATCATTGTGTCGGGGGGGGGGGGGTTTTGGGGTAAATGGGAGGGGGACGTACCCCTATTGCGTAGCTCAACTGAAAAGAAAAAAATTGCTTTAATTTAAATTATTTACTCACTCTGTCTCAAAATAGGTAAAGTGTCATGTTTCATCTAAATTTTTGTTTCAAAACAAGTGTTTGTTTTCTTTTTAAAGAAGTAAGTTACACATATATAGGTAACCAATAGTTTACTTGTAATAAGTTAGTTAGTATCTTTTAAATTTGTTAAACACATATATAAACACGAGAATACAAACAAATCTATACAAAACTGAGTAACACAACCAAACTACAATGAAGATAACTATCAAACACAACCAAAAATCAGAAATCTCATTGTTTTTTTAACTCTTTTATATAAGCTCTGTATAATTAGGCCGTTAACAAATTAAAGCGGGCATATATAGATATAGCCCGTAGATTAGCTTCTTTTGGTGTATCCAAGCTATGATTACATGACTCTTTTTCTACTTTAATCAGTTAATGCAACTTTCTTTCACTCAAACAAAATATTTAGTCGTTACGTAAGAGTTGGTATAAGAATTTACATATTAATTGTGGATAAAACATTTACACACTTGTTTATAGTCATCTAAATAAACTTACCATCCAAGTAATTATTATAACAAAATAACAGAAACTCAGATAGAATAACGATACAATCCCATAAACGACAATATCGTGTATACAGACATATATCTATTAGTTGTTGTCTCTTGCAATTTGCATAATTATTGGCTGCTCAATATATTTTCTTTCCTTCCATTTTATGTCAACCCTTCTTAACGTGCTCTTCTCATCTATTTATTTATTAATTAATAACAAGTACGGTCTAAATACATGTTAGAAGTTAGAACAATATAAATACAATTAACAGAATTGTTCACTTGTCACTTCTTCCTTAATTAAAATCATTTGGAATATATAGGTCATGTTAATAGGGTTCACTCCAAAGCTTAAAACAGAAGTGGTCCATTGTACACTCACTCACACAAGTAAGATTTGCATAATAGAGGGGAATATTGCATCTTTGATCATTAGATTTAAAAAAAAAAAACATGTTTGAGTAACGCATAGTTGACAGTATGGATAAATGTTCGCCTTTCAGCAATGAGATTCTAATTTCGAACCACTTCATAACTATGTGTTTTGGTATCTTATGTAGAAGTGTGTTGTAAGTGTAATAATATTCAAATATATATAGAGAGAAAAAAAGGAATTTAGGTCTAACTAAATTTGGCTTAACCTAAGCCAAACTAATGAGTTAGTGTCACCACATTAAAATTAACTCAAATATTTTAATAAGATGTCACAAACTTTTTAATTCAATTATGATTTTATTTTTAAATAATTTACATTTTAAATTCATATTATGTATGTGTTGAGTAATGGACCATAATTTAAATAATCAAATATATATTATAATAAAAATTTCATACTTAATACCAATAGGTTGTGCCTCAGTTGGCATCGCAGGCTAAGATTGTGGGAAGAGCTCTTGGGCTCGATCCCCACTAGAAATTCATATATAATTAACTTACTTGATATTTTTTTTTCCAACTTGTTGTGGCATTAGATATAACAAATTCAAGTGTTTATAACTAATTCAATTAAAATGTATTATTAAATATTAATAGTACATGATGCATAAATGCAAGAAATTAGTAAGTAGACTTCCATGCATAATACACGGAGAAGTATTAGACTTCCATGCATATAATAGTAAGTAGCCCAAGAAATAAACGTGGACAGCAAGGAAATCAAAATATAAAAAAATCAAAGTCTCCAAGATTCAACTCAACACATTTTGTTATTAAATTCTTTTTATTCACCCCCCACTCCAATCACAACGTTTCTTCTATATTTAATTGT
Source organism: Pelargonium nanum (assembly GCA_036897485.1). Taxonomy (NCBI): domain Eukaryota; kingdom Viridiplantae; phylum Streptophyta; class Magnoliopsida; order Geraniales; family Geraniaceae; genus Pelargonium; species Pelargonium nanum. The sequence continues at coordinate 2,430 of JAYMTF010001186.1, read as the reverse complement.
AATGCATAAAAAAAATCCATAATTAATTAACAATAAACCAGCCCCTTCCATGACATTGCTGCAGAGATTCTAGGTATCATCATAAAACAGAGTAATTAGTTTCTTCATCAAACCTGCCAGAACTGTGAATCCAATCACAAACCAAACAACATTTTTAAGAGTCCTAAAATGGAGAGTGAGTTGTTAAAGTGTGCCAAGGTTTGGCTCACAGTGTTGTTGTCTCTCTGTTACTGCTACATGATTGGCCACATCACCCACAAAGGCTCCACAAGGCTCTTCTGTGTAGTCCCTGTTGTTTGTCTCTTCTTTGCTCTTCCTCTCAACATCAATTCCGTACATCTTGGAGGCACCACCAGTTTCTATATTGCTTGGCTTGCGAATTTCAAGCTCCTGCTCTTCGCTTTTGGTAAAGGTCCTCTCTGCTCCGACCCATCTCTCTCTCTCGGCCGTTTCGTGGCTCTTGCGTGCATGCCCATCAAGATTCAGAACAAAAATGGCGGAAAAATTCAAAACCCATCTGGAAATGGTGGATTTGGAGAGAACCCAGATCTCGGAATCGCCATTAAAGGCCACAATTCGATTTTAAATTATGCTGTAAAGGGACTGCTTTTGGGGACGTTGATAAAAGTTTACGATTACAGCGACCAGATCCACCCAAAAATCATATTGTTTTTGTATTGTTTTCACATTTACTTCTGTTTAGAAATCATCCTCGCCGTCAACGCCGCAATTGCTCGGAGAATTTTGGGGATCGAGCTCGAGCCGCAATTTGACGAGCCGTACAGATCCACGTCGCTTCAGGATTTTTGGGGAAGAAGATGGAACCTTATGGTGACCAGCATTTTGCGACCCACCGTGTACGAGCCGGTCCGGGATTTTTCCTCACGCGCCGTCGGTCGGAGCTGGGCTGTGGTGCCTGCCGTGATGGCCACGTTTCTGGCGTCGGCGATGATGCATGAGCTCATATTTTACCACTTTGGGCGCGTGTGGCCCACGTGGGAGATCACGTGCTTTTTTCTCCTCCACGGGTCGTGTTTGGTCGCCGAGATTGCGGTCAAGAGGGTGGTCGCCGGGAAGTTCCGGCTGCCGGGATTGGTGTCGGGGTCGCTGACCATTGTGTTTGTGATGGTGACGGGGTTTTGGCTGTTCTTCCCGCAGCTGCTCCGGTGCAAGGCGGACGTGAGGGCGTTTGAGGAGTACGCGGCGGTGGGCGCGTTTGTAAGGCAGGTTGGTGTTGCGTTTGTGGATTGGTTCAGATCAATCGGAGGGCTGAGAATTGTCGGATCGGTTTGAGTTGACTTTTGTATCTGCAAAATTTGTACGAGATTAACGGTTTTGACGGAGAAATTAGTCAACCAAATTAATCACTTCAACTTTGCAGACTTTTACCATATTTTTGGCTCTAGAAAATACGAATTCTTGCTATTTTCTTGGTCTTTATTGGTTTTTTTTATTTATTTATAGATAATCCATAGAATTGATTAATTTTCAAAGACTTGATTTGATTTCGATGAAATTGCAAATTTGGGTACGTAGTCCTAATTTGTTTGGTGTCGTGATCTTGGCATGAAGGTAAATTGCAATCTTTTATGCCTATTCTTTGTAAAAAACAATAAAAGCATGGTGTATCATATTTGGGTGGGTGTGTATAGAAATACTAAATTCTAATCGATTTTTCTTTTAGTACAATTACTAATTATACCTAATGGCTAATAGTAATACAATCCATCTCAAAGCTCTGAGAGGCATCCGCCATCTTGTATATATGGAGTTAGGCAATTTGGACGGGATCCGTGAATACTCGACTCTCAAATGCAATGTGTTGATTTGAAAAACTTTTGGGTAGTATGAATCCGCGCTATTAAGTGTATTTTAGGACTAAAATTTGGTTCTAACCCGACCATACAGAAACTTGGATTGAAGTTCAACAACACAAGCCCAATCCAAACTTGAACGCGACCCAACCCGCAATTTGCCAACTCTAATCTCATACATGAAACTCCCTTCACCTGGCTTATCATCATTGCCAGTTATATTATACTTTATTCGTCCTAAAATAAAATGAAAGAGATGTTAGTAAGTGTGATATATTGACTTTTGTATCATCATAATCATGTGTTAAGTTTATATTATCATGATCATTCATTATCATCAACCATGAATCTTTTTCCAAGACTTTTTTGGTCCATTCAATTTTAGCATGTTTACAATATTGTATTTTCTCTCATCTTGAATGGAGTTTTTATGCTCCTTCACTTGTACTTTGTTACTCCTTTTGAATTAAAATATAAAGTATCTATTGCCGATAAAAAAAACAAACTTATCATATGAATATTATTCATGATTCATGTATAATTAACTTTTTTTTTTTTGAAAGGAAATATTAATTTCATTAAGAATAATAGTGACTTACAGACTCAATTACGAAAA
>JAYMTF010001185.1:0-25581 GCA_036897485.1 Pelargonium nanum | reverse complement strand
CTCTTCTCCCCTTGATGTTATCCCCCCCCCCCCCCCTCTCTCTCTCATGTAAGATACTGAAAATCGTCATTTTTGCTAGGCATTGGCCGGAAGTGATGATGACGACGATGATGCAGATAGTTGGAGTGACTCGTGAGACAGTTGTTTCGAGAGCATTGCTCACAACTTATTGATATGGTTGAGGGAGACAATATTCTCCTATGAAGTGAGTAGGGAACATGTCCGATCTTTAGTGTATTCTTTACCGTCGCCCTCTGTATTCTTGTAAAATAATACCTCTCTTTCTATATATTAGATGTGTTCAATGGTATTACCATTCTCTTTGTATCAAGGAAAATCCAGTGTGGGATAACAAAAAAATCTGTATATGCAGCTGATGATTTTATTTATTAGTGGTATTAGGTTTTTGTAGCTGTACATTGTGATGTTCCACATAATCTGATTTTCAATTTACTTGTGATACAATTTTGTAATATTCAAATTTCAAATTGAGCCTTAAAATAGGCAAGAGTATTTAAAATTAGTTTTTGCAGCCATGGCATTTAGATGGATAGTTATTTGAGTGAGAGATGATGGGGGACGTTATCACTTAGCCTCACATCACCACGTTATGTCATCATTCATTCACCACGGTGGACATCCACATCGTCATGGTTGAAACGCAACGTGGTGCTGACTGCTTATGTGTCGATCATAACTTGTTATATTAGGAAACATAGATGCAATTCTAATATATTGTTAGTCAATGGTTAAACACAAAAAAAAACAAAATGAAATTGGGGTCAAATCTAAAATACAAACAAATTCGAGGTATTTGAAACCATTTAGTCCAATAATTGTATGAAGTGGTGACGTGACGCTAAATGCTTACGTGCCAGCCATAACCTATTATTAAAGATAATATGGATGCAATTATAAAATATTGTCAGTTCACATTAAAAAACAATAATAAATTGGATCAATGGATCGACTCTAAAACAGAAACAAGGGTAGTGGTGCAGTTGATTACACGTTGCGTGAGTGGGAAGAGCGCTTGCGTTCGATTCCCGCTCAACACACCACTTGAGATATTAATCTGAGTGTGATAAAACGACTTAAAAATATCAACTGCGAATATTTGGGTCTGCTTAGTAAACCTTTTTGGTTTAGAGAGAGAAAAAAAGGATCTATTTAACCCGATCGAGAAAAATAGTTTAAGAGAACTTCTCCTGAATAGTTTAGATACATCCGACATTATCCCTTTCATTTTCTCCTGAACCCTTTGTATTTAAACCTCCAATTCACGAGAACTTCCCCAGAAATTTTCTCCATGTTGAGCTCATCAAATAGTTACCAGAAACAAATATATATATTTTTTTGATAAGTTTATGGGAAAATCAGTGCGGGGAAATTTCACCAATCTTCAGAAGCTCGCCGATACCATCTCGAAAAGCCAATTGAAAGTTCCAAAACTAATAGCTCAGAGTCAAAGCAGAGCCCAAGAATCGTCGCCGAATACGATTATGGAGAGCAGCGCTAGAAATGAGAATGAGAACGAGAACGATCATCGCCTGCCGCTGTCGGTCGTGGTCACGGATTGTGTCAAGCGGTGGTTCAAAGATACGCTCAAGGAGGCCAAAGCAGGTGATATCAACATGCAGATTTTGGTCAGTCAGATGTATTATAGCGGTTATGGCGTTCCCAGAGATGTCGACAAGGTGCGTTTTCAATGGAGTTGTTTTTAAAAATAGTATTTTCTCACCAGCCAAACAGGTTCTAGGGTTTTAGGTTGCCAGATGTGGGCTCTTTGCGTTGACTCTGTGGTTTATTCAATTCAATTGGTTTGTTTGTTTGTTTGTTTTTTCAGGGAAAGGGTTGGATGACAAGAGCGTCAAGAACACGATCTTCAGTTTGGAGAGTTCGTGATAAGCGTCCTGGTTCAACTCTTTTCTCTTATGTTTCAGGGTTTTCAATCAAACATCTTATTTATTAATGAGATTTTGTTAATATTTGTTTTGTGTCTTGCACCATAGGTTATAATGCAAGTGATTCAGATTCAGAAGATGATTTGAAAGAGGGCTCTTGATCGAACCAATTATTCTTCATCACGAAAACTATTTGGATGTAAGTTGGTTAATCAAATTGTCAGTATTGTTGTGATGATTTTCTGATTCTTCGATGCATTTCAAAAAGACATGGCAAATTTATAAGATATGGTCTGTGTATCTCAATTCTAGTTGCCCTTCTATATCAGGTTGTGGGAGGATATATTTTTCTGTGTTATTATATACAATTAGATGACATTTTTAACTCCAATATTTTTTAGGTCTTGCTTTTGAGGAGGAACATTTCTACGTTCATTATGTGTATTCTAATGCAAAGATTTCACTCTTTCTTCAACCTGTTATGTTTATGAGATCAATGTGTGTATTCTAGAGCCTCCATTATCCAGTGCTTAAGTTAGCATTCACATGTGTTAGGAAAAGTGTTTAAATGCTTATTTTTGCATACTAGTGAAGGATGGGAGTACCTTTCCCATGTTTATGAAAAATCTCTGTACTATTGGCCTTGCCAGCAGCAATATACTCTTATGTTTACCTAGAGTGGTCTCTCACCTCTTTGTAGTCTTCCTACATTGATTTTTGTTATAAGCTCTCTTATTTATCTCAAATATCTCTGAAAGATAGTTCTTGAACTTATGAGTTGCCACTTGAGCAAAGTTTTTCTTTCATAAAGCACACCAGAAAGAAAAAATACCAGAAAGCAGAAAGATAGTGATAATAAAATTTACTCCCTCAAACACAGACGCACAAATGCTTTTCAAATATGCCTGTGCCTATTGCCTTTCCTTGCCTCTCCAACTCCCAAACAGTTGTGTTTGGTTGTATTTTTTTATAGGTGGAAAGGAAATCCATTGCTGCAAATAATTTAATACATAAAAAATTGTAGGATAAGCTGGAAGACCATTGCTATCCCACAATCAAAACAAAGTTTTCTTAAAAGCATTACACAACATAAACTTGATATCAGGAATCATCTCCCTGCATTTGTAGTCCTTTCCATCTTCATTTATACACCGACTCTTTTTTCCTTTCCCTGAGAATCAGCCTCGAGACTCTTCTCTTTTTGATCATTTGAGCTATATTCATTTACTGACCACACACTTTGATTGTGTTGCCCTTCTATCACAAAATTTACCTCTCTTATGTAGTAATTCCCCAGCTCCTCCTCCTGTTCTGCAACGGTCCACTTGATTCTGGGAAAAATCATACCTTCCCCTTTTTTCGTCCTTGATGTTTTTTTTTATCAATTGAGCTACACAACAGGGAGTAGCTCTCCCCTATAAACCCAAATAAATCCACCCCATACCGCATGTAGGGAGACTCGAACCCGAGACCTCTAAGGGAATCCGAAGCGCTTAAACCGCTTGGCCCAACCTGCTTTGGTTTTTCGTCCTTGATGTTGATTGCGCTTAATTGTTAGACTTTTGAGAACTTACATCTGAACTTGAGAAAGTAATAGTGAACCCGAGACTTTTGTTTGTGCCACTCCCTAAACTGGCATTTCCTGTAGATGAACAGATTTAAGACCCATCTTTAGGTGATTGGACACCCTTGGGAAACTAAGCTGAAAGTTTCCTGCATCAGTTGAGATGGGCTCCCATGGATTATTTGTTCAATACTTCAATTAAGCCCAAGTTCAGTCCAATGTGTGCTCTTAGATTGGGCTCTTGAACCTCAAATTATGTTGAAAATTCCTCCAAATGTAGCTGATACAACTTCCGTTGGTCACATCAGTTTACCATGCAGGAAGCCAACCTCTCCCTCCATTCCTAAACCAGACCCATCAGCTCCATTTTGTCTACAACTTGCATATCCATATTTCCAGTGTCTTCTCGAACATCTAGTTGCTCTTGAATATGACCTTCAACTTGGTAATGAATTCCATTAGGATGAATTTTTTTTAGTATAACTTCGGCATTATTCTCTTCTTGAGATGGGTTTTCTTGATTGAGATCTTCATTGTGGTTTTCAATCAAAGGATCTGGAATTATTCCATTGAAAGGAATATCCATATCCTCATAACCTGTTACTGATCCAATATTTTGAGCTAAAGGAGAAGAATCAAAGGAAGCCAAAAGCTAATAGAGATCAAAGGAACCCAAGGTCTCACTTAGTGCATCCACAATGTGGGGATAATAGCATAAAAAGTAGTGATTATCCCTCATTATAGAGAGATAAATGTATTGTGAAATGACATGATAAAGTGATGATGTGGTATGTCCATTATCCCCTTTACAGTGTAAACCATTGGAAATGCTCTCAAAGAAAGGCACTCAGTACAGATAGAGTTTTACATTGCCTTTCAGTTCAAGTTATTGGTATATTTGGAGGATCTTCCCTAGTTGGAACAATGGAAAGCAGGTGTGGTGAAGTGTCTGCACAAATTGATCTGGAAAGTCTGATTTGATCATTTTTCATAGTTTTGTTTTGTTGAGTCAATTTGTCTTGCATCTTTAAGAATGTGTATTGATGATAATAGAAAAGAAATGATGGAACAGAAACATACCTAAAAATAGTGGACTGGTGATGGTGGGTTGAGTTTATAACTCCAATATTTAGTTGATTAATTTCTTAGAGTTACTTTTCATTGTGCTCACGAAATAAACTAAACAAGTCACGGATATTGGCATCCCTGTAACCATTATTTTACTTTTTTGCAGGATCTTATTCATATTACTGTTGCTCTGGATGTTTCTGTACCCTCATTCTTTACTTCTCCAGGATAGACATGTGTAACTCAAGCTGTGAAATATCAAATAACTTGTTGATTTCATTTATCCATTTGGATTGTTTAAACTGTCATTTATCCATTTGGATTGTTTAAACTAGTGGATCAATGCACAATCTTTTCAGTCAGAAATATTCATTGTAAAGTAGAGTATGTTCTGCACCAGCTACACACTCAGCTGTTACTGCACAAATTCTACATCATCTTCATTACTGAATTTCTAGAATGGCATCGACCCTGCTTCTTCAGCCGCTTTTTAGCCCGATGGAGTACCAGGTTCTATCTAATTCACTACAAGTTTTAATCTTCTATCTATCTTTCGCCTTTTATTTCTGAGCAGCTCGAATCAAGTTCCTCAATCTACTGTGGAATTGATGAGTCTTATGTCATGGGAATGAATATTATCGTATATCACATGGAGTTATATTCATTTGTAACTGACATCATATCTTTACGTATGAATCTGATGCTGCCTGGACAAGGCATCATTTGTGTTTGATATCCAGAATCAGTGCCTTAATTCCCAGATTTTATGTCTTAGAATAATGCCAACATGGTTTAGGTTTGGCCACCAATTTAATAGCTGTTGCCTGTTGGTGTGGAGTGGAGGCCTCACTTCATTGAGGATAAAAAGTCTGTTTATTAGGTACCAAATATTTAATTTGGTCACTAAAAGTCACTATCGAATCAACATGGAGGATTTGCTATCAGTATATATAGGTATGTAGACTTTTGGTGATAAAGTTTTTGTCATCAACAGTTGCTGTTACTTTGGATACTTCTTGTGACCAAATTTTGTTAGGTAACATGGTTTATGTGCAATTGGCATATACACGTTTAATTTCCAATGCTATGTATTTCTTTCTGTATCATGTTTCCTACTATCAATGTCAAGTTCACTTTTCTCAAGTTCACAACTCCAAGAGATTGATCTAGTGGTTAAAGTGATTTGCTCTCTCTCTGGTCACTTGAATTTAAATTTTGGTGAGAACACCGAAAATATATTTTATTGAATGCATAGATCGACGTGTAGATCTTGAATTTTATCTTTCTACCTACTTAGTCATGACAATTTAAGAATGATAAGTTACTTTAGTTTCTTATGAATGTACATTCACAAGAGTGTTGGGTGTGCATGGTTTATATGTGAGAGAAAGTGTCAGTCTTTGATATACCTTCTTGGGTGAGGAAGTCCAATAGCACTCAACAAGTGGTGTCAGACCCGACTAGAAGATGGGAAGATAGAGATCAACAAGTTCGACGAGGAGGAAGATAGTCACTCATTGGATGAGGCATGTTCGAGTTTAGATGGAATACTGGGAGCAGTGAAAGTCTAACATATATGAGCGAGAAGTTTCTGATGGAAGGAGGCGATGATAGGAAATTGAGATTAGTAATGGATTGAAGATTGAATGTTTGTAAAATTACATGTGTATGGATAAGAAGAATCGATCATTAATCTCCAAAGTGGGAGTTTGATCTCTCACTATGGAGATTGATTGCTTTGTCTTGTTCAAACATATACCGTCGACGATTTTTAAAAGATGCATGTTTCATATCTTTAGCGATATTTGGTTCATGGCATAAGAACTTTAATTTTCCATCAAGTGGTACTTGTCTGATTTTTTAGAAATATAAATCGAGGTGAGGTTGAGATTCCAAAAAGTAGTCTATACTTTTAAAATAGTGTATGGGTTCTTGAAATTTTGAACAAAAGAAATAGATCAATTTTAACTTATTTTTCTTGTTTCTCATTTTAATAAAAAAAACTCCTACAAACTAAGACGAAATCAAAATGGGGTAGACATGTTTCAATATATTCATCAGTTTATTATATTTATAAACAGTAAATTATAAATCTAAATTCAACCCAATTCCCAAAATCAACAAAATTTAGATATAGGTAGTTGTCATCAAATGTCATGTGAGCTAGATCCTTTTCTAAAGAAATGGTACTTGGTGTCCGTACGAGTTTACTATGACAATTAAATTAATCAATCAATCAATTTACTGCTGATTTATTTCTTTAATTAGGTAATATTATGCTAAAATTCTACAGATCAGCCTTGACTGTTGAATTCTTGTTAGAAAAAATTGTATACAATGTGTATTCAGTGAGCAGAAAACTTGAGATCTTTGAAAAATATACCTCCAAAAGTCAGCAATTAAAATAATGTAAAGTTTCCTCACGTATTTTTTCGATATTTATATAAAAATATTGAAAATAAAAATAGAAAATAGCAGATACTTTTAATAGAAAATAGCAGATACAAATTTTATGAGTTAGCTCATAATTATATTTTTATTTTGTCTGAATTCTTGTCAATTATTTTTATTAATTAAACATACTAAACACCAAAAGCACGCTGGTCAAACGGTTTAAGCATTTAGCATTCACGCCGAGATTTAGAAAATTACGATAAAATATTTGAAAAAATGTCAATGCTATGTACATTAATAAATAAAATAAATTTAAAAAATTTATTATTTTGTGGTGTGTTATCTAGGATCCAGAAGTTTCTTCCATAAAAAAATTAAGATAAAATAAAAAAGAAAATGAGGGGCATGATTGTCATAAAAAAGATGGTCCCCTGGCCATAATATAATATTCCAAAAAGAAAACAAGAAGTCAAGAGCATTTGTTTGGATCACCTTTTTGACTATTTCGGCTCTCACTAGCCGTTCCTATCTGAGTAAGGTTTGGTACTATACAACCTCTTCTCATAAGTACGGCTCTATCTACTCATTTTACCATTTTTAATTATTATTATTTTTTTAATAATAGCATTACTTATAAGACTAGAAAGCTTGAGTTCAAAGCAACTATTTCTATGTGTCAATTTTGTTATTTATACACGTAATTCACACGGTTTTCAGCAACAAATTAAATATCAAGCCTAATTTATAGTGTGAAATACACAACTAATACACTTTAAATATTATATCTTAGTAGAGATAGTTGAAATGAGCTAAAATAATTCAAGGTTATTTTTGCCAACAACCGGAGTATTAGTAAGGACAAATTTGTCATCGAGTTTATTACAACTCATGTGGAAGGTGTAGGAAGCACCTAACTCTTGTGACCAAACCTCATGTCAAAACTATCTTAAAGGAGGAACCGACAACCAAATACTCCCTCCGTCTCAAAATGAGTGTCTTGTTTCTATTTTTTGCAAAAATTAAGGATTACTAGATAATTTAACGTGCTTCCAATATTACCCTCACTTTCCCACCTACACTTCTTGTGCAGTTCAGGTAGTGCATAAGTGATAAGGGTAATATAGGAAAAAAATAATATAATAACCTAAAAATAGAAACAGGACACTCATTTTGGGACGGAGGGAGTATCTTTGATCTTGTATGTCTATACACACATTAGCGATATGAGGTCCTTGAGGTAAGTAAACCTTTAAAACACTCTCTAAATTTTTACTACACAATTAATTGACTAAAAAAATACAATATCTATAGAATTAACCATTCAACTCATATATCACACTCTCTCTATTTCAAAATGTGTGTTTATTTTTATTTTAAGATAAATTAAAGATAAATTAGTTCAAGTCTTTTATTTACTTTTTTATTTATTTTTATAATTGTGTGTTATAATAAATTTTTATGTATACTAACGAACTTATGATAAAGATATTATTGACAAATTATTTATAACTAATTTTTTAAAAAGAAAAAACGACACTCATTTTGAGACTAAAATTTAAAATAAAAAAAATCATAAAACTCATTTAAAGACGGAACATGTCAAATTCAATTAACAGAACTGACAATTATTATACGTCCCAGTAACACAAATTATAATCAATTAAAATTTTGAATATGTATTACATTAAAATATTAAATAAAAAAACATTTGAACAATTTCAAGTAGAACTACAGGTGGCTTCCTCTAGGACATAGATATTATTTGGAACAATGCTCCAGCCCAACGTTTTTCAGAATCAAATAATAAGTAGTACAGTTTTATTCATAGAACCTAATAAATGAAAATAAAAATAAAAAATAATAAAGTGAAAAAATAGTGGCTGCTTTTGGGGTATAGTGTTGGTAACGTACTGTCTGCACTTGAATCTGTCCTTCCTCACATAGCTCTCCACCATATGAGCTGTGCCTAGTCTCGCTCTTCCGATAAGATAACGACCTTTCCCTCCCTCTTTTTTACCATTTTACCCCTCCTCTCAACTACCGGTACCTCCTGTCCTTTCTCCGTACGGCTCTTTCCTTTTCCCACCTAAAAGACCTTTATGCCCTTCCTTTTATCAGTTCACATCTTTCTACGATCGGGGTACTATTGTCTTTCCGTTGAAAAAGCACGGGAGGGTAGGACTGTACTTTCAACACTCGTCTCCCTCGCTTGCTGCCTATACATACATATGAAGAGAAAAAAAGAAAAAAAAAAAAAACAGAGCACAAAAGTATCTTCTTGTTAACGGTTACTTCAAGACCTCAAAAATCTTCAAAACTCACGCATTTCCAATTCAGAGATCGTCCTCTCCATTTTCTAAACCATGAAGAAGCAAAAAACCATTACTCACCAGCTCCACAACAACCACAACCTCTTCGATCTTCTCTCTGAAGAAATTGTTTTTATGATCCTCGACTCGCTCAGCGCCGACCCATTTGACAAAAAGGCTTTTTCTCTGGTCTGCAAGTCGTTCTACGCCATGGAAGCGAAGCATCGGAGGACCCTCAAGCCTCTCCGCTCAGAGCACCTCCCTGCAGTTCTCGCCCGATACCCACACGTGGCCCATCTCGATCTCTCGCTCTGCCCTAGAGTTACCGACAGCTCGCTCGCCATTGTGTCGCGCGCTTGCGAGTCTTCGCTCCGTTCGGTTGATCTCTCGCGGTCCAAGTTCTTTTCGGGAACTGGGTTGCTGAGTTTGACTCTGAATTGCCGGAATTTGGTGGAGATTGACCTGTCCAACGCGACGGAGCTCCGGGACGCCGGCGCTGCGGCGGTTGCGGAGGCGAAGAATTTGGAGAGACTGTGGTTGGGGAGGCGTAAGATGATTACGGATTTGGGGATTGGGTGTATCGCGGTTGGGTGCAGGAAGCTGAGATTGGTGAGCTTGAGATGGTGTCTGGGTGTTGGAGATTTGGGGGTGGGCTTGATTGCTGTCAAGTGTAAGGAGATTCGTAGCTTGGATCTCTCTTACTTGCCGGTAAATTTACTCAATTATACTTTTCATTCATTTTTCCGACAATTAATCGCCTTGTTTGAGTCATGTTTACTCTTGATTGTAGAGCTGTAGGATCTTGTTATACTATAATTGATAAGGAAATTAGGGCTGAATTTGGATGGTTTGGTTTGATCCAAGCATTATGGTATTGATTCTGTATCGTGGTAATATATTTGTGTGTCAGGATCTGAATTCTAATAGTAATTTGTGACTGCCTGAAATTTGAGAGCCAGCATTTGTGCATATGCTGATGAGGGAAAGCTTTATTGATTTATTTTTATGCAGAAAAATGAATGTTTTCTTCTGTTTTTGTGTTGTGCAGATTACGAATCAGTGTTTACCACTGATCTTGAAATTACAATATCTTGAAGATTTGGTTTTGGAAGGGTGCTTTGGAGTAGATGATGACAATCTTGCAATCGTTAAAAATGGGTGCAAGTCACTTAAGGTAAATTGATAGTAAAGTTGTTCAAATAATTTCTCATGCACAAATCTGAGAACATGGTAATATTTCACTTTTAAATTAATTTATCATAGCAGTATCTGGGATTAGTTGATTTTGACACAGAATTCAGAAGATACTCAGACTTATGCTATCCTCATATTTTAAGTTTTGGATATTATTGTTAGCTTTACTTTCCTGTAGATATGCTATCTTCAATTCTTTATATAGTGCATGATTAAAGTGCTGAGCTGGTTACTTAGGTAAATATATATATTGTTAGTTGACATTTATTTGATAATGGTTCATTATTTATAGGTGAATTATCTACACAACGAGTATCCTGATTATTTTTTTCAAAAGGCATGAGAAGCTATGTTTCTTGTTGACACTTGATACGTTCTTATATCTTCTTCTTTCTGGCTTGTAACAGACACTTGATTTGTCATGCTGTCAAAATATTAGCCACATTGGTTTGTCTTCCTTAACAAGTGCTACTGGATGTCTAAAGCAGCTTACCTTAGCACATTGTTCTCCAGTAAGTCTTTCTAATTCCCCGTCTTTTTTTTGTCATAATATTTGTGTGTGTGTGGTATAGTATTATCTCTTAATGTTTACTAAGTGATGCTGGTGGTGGCTCAGGTTACTCTTGCTCTTGCTGATAGCTTGCGAAAGCTCTCCATGCTTCAATCAATCAAATTGGATGGCTGCCAGGTTACATGTTCAGGCCTTAAAGCCATTGGCGGTTGGTGTGTGTCACTGAGGGAGCTCAGTCTGAGTAAATGCTCAGGAGTGACAGATGATGGTCTATCTTCTCTTGTGACAAAACAAAGAGACTTGAGGAAGCTAGACATTACATGTTGTCGCAAGATAACTTATGTTTCAATTGCCCACATAACAAATTCATGTACCGCTCTCTCTTCTCTAAGAATGGAGTCCTGTACTCTTGTTCCTGCAGAAGCATTTGTTTTGATTGGACAGCGATGCCATTTTCTTGAGGAGCTTGACTTGACAGACAATGAGATTGATGACGAAGGTATCCATGTTCATTCAACTATTGTCGTGAACTTCTATTGCACTTGGATATGATACTCATTGTCTCGTTTTATCCGCTGGATGTGCAGGTCTGAGGTCCATCTCAAGATGTTTAAAACTCTCCAGCTTAAAGTTGGGAATTTGCCTAAACATCACTGACGAGGGACTTTCTCATGTTGCCATGTTTTGCTCAAAACTAAAAGAGCTTGATTTGTACAGGTTCGTGGTTTAAATTTCATTGTTGTAGAGACACACAGCTTGTTAAAACTTGCTGTAGATGAATTGAGCAATTCTTAATACGTAGGCCCACAGGATGTGTGAAACCAATTTGTTTTAATGTGTTATGGAGAGGACCAAATCCTGACTTTCTGAATGCACTTCTATTATTCAGGTCTGCGGGGATAACAGATTCAGGCATTTCAGCAATTGCTTACGGTTGCCCTGGCCTTGAGGCTATTAATATAGCATACTGTAGAGATGTCACTGATAGTTCCTTATTTTCACTGTCAAAATGCTCGATGTTAGCAACATTAGAAAGTCGAGGATGTCCTCATATTACTTCTTTGGGTCTAGCAGCAATTGCTTTGGGCTGTAAACAGCTAGCCAAGCTGGACATTAAAAAGTGCTACAACATTGATGATGCTGGGATGATACGGCTTGCTCAATTTTCTCAAAACCTCAGACAGGTAATTCCCGTCTTTTTTTTTTGTTTATAGTGTATGAACTAAAAGTTAGAAGTAAATGACTAAATCAACATTGGAATAATCTAAAGTAGTTTTTTTGTCCTTTCTGTTCAGATAAATTTGTCTTACAGCTCCGTTACAGATGTGGGACTCTTGTCCCTTGCCAGCATAAGCTGTCTACAGAGCATGACTATTTTGCACTTGAAGGGCTTGACTCCAAATGGACTAGCAGCCGCCTTGTTAGCATGCGGAGGACTAACAAAAGTGAAACTCCAGGCTTCTTTCAAAACAATGCTACCGCAACCTCTTTTTGAGCATTTAGAAGCTCGCGGTTGCTTGTTTCAGTGGAGAGATAAAGTTCTTCAGGTATGCCTCTTAAAACCATGCCATGAAGTCTTCAAGTCATGTTTGTGTTTTCCTAATTTAGTAGTGACGTATTCTGCAAGTTCCTTCCAATGGCAATAATTGAATCCATAAATTTGCATGTGCGTAGTGGTTGAAACATGGGTGTCACATGTGACGGACATAGCAAAATCAAATGTGGATACTATATTTAATATAAGCCATCCATATAAGTAAGTGACAATTATGGTATTAAGATTGTTTCTAATGATTGACAGGCTGAATTGGATCCCAAGTATTGGAAACTGCTGTTGGATGAGGATATGTTGCAATAGAGATTTCCGAAGCTTGTGTCAGAAAAAGTCTTCAGGTGTTAAATTTTGAAGCTTTTTGGGGAATAATTGACAGCTAGCTAGAAAATTGTAATCATTTTAGGTTTTAACTATTGGCTTATATGGTTTGCATCTTGTAATCTTCCAATCATGTACAGTCAAGATTATGGAATGGAATATAAGATCTCCCTCTGAAGGAGACAATTCTTGGGCAGTTCTTTTTGGTTTTACTTGTTGTTTGTATCCAGCTTTTTTTGTTGATAAATTTAGCTTCCCATTGAGTTAGAAAATACTTGGTATCAGTAGGTAAATGGTAGAAGTCAACTGGTTATGTTTGTCTGATTGTCTCTACTCTATATAATATGATTGGTAGAATTGGTTTTGTCAAGTTCCATGAACCAATGGAAAAATGAAGAAGCCCAATGGGCCCTGAGTTTTTTTTTTGCTGGTGACATATTGGGCCTTAGAATAATGGTCAAAAAACCCATTCTGAAACTTGGTTGGTCTGAGATAATTGAGAAATGCTATTATGTTTCAACTTTTGTATGTCTTTCACTCTTTTGCACAAAAGTGATCACATATAATATTTCTTATTTTCATAGTGTAAAATTAAACTTACACAAATATTAACTGGTCACCTCTGTTTAGAATTTTTGGTGTGAAATGTTTTTTTTTACAAGTTAACTATATTGTTGCTGTCATTATGACTTTATTACATTATTAGTAAAATAATTGATATGCCTTTTCATAAGTTGACACATTGTTTTATATATAAATAATATATTATATAGGAATTGGGACATCTAACATTTTTATAGTTATTTAACGAATTGTTCAACTTTTTTTACAATGATACATAATAAATTGAACATCTGAAAGAAGCAACATAACATTATCGACAGAACCAATTCATATGAGAAAATGGAAGTCAAAAAATCAAAAGAAGAACAAACTTGGTTGTGCAAGGGCCACTGCAGCCGTGTAGTAGGTATCCATACGATTCACTCATTATCATGTTGGAAGTGAGTTCTAGTACGATTTATTAGTTTCTACTTAACGAGTGTTCTTCATTTATAGCAGAAGAGTTCAAGTATGAATTACAGTTAGTTGAGATTCTAGATATACATATACTTTTTTTTACATACTATAAATATATAGAATATTTCCACCAGGAAGGCTTGAAGTAGAGACCTAAGAAAGAATCTAAAACGTTTAAAATGTTTAGTCAACGAGACGATAAAATTTGATACAAATTGTAATTAGACGACCACAACTATTTGTTTAAAAATGAATAAATTAATTAGTATATGATATGTCACTGGATGTCACTTATATGAGTCATATTGACCCAATTTGTGGACATAGAAACATTAAATCCAAATAGATAATAAAAAAAATTGTATTTGTTTTGATTAGAAGCTAAATATAAGCCAACTACTCTTTCATTTAAGATCTCAATCTCTCTTAGTAATAACACTAAAAGATGAATATTTAATTGTGAGTTTAGAAATTTTAATCTAAAATAAACAAACAATCTAAATAAAATACTTTTATCATAATCTCATTCATTTCTCTACTGATTACATCTTTTGTTTATTACCTCAACAACAATGGTTAATTTAAGAAATCAATTTTGAAGAAGACGCTAACATAACATGCCTCTATTCGATGCACTCGTGTCACGCGCACCTCAAATTACCAATTAATCCCAATAATTGGTTCAATACGAAATTACACATAGACTCGACCTCAAGAAAACGATACTATCAGTTTTGTATTAAGCATGTGACGTTTATTATTATTTACAGTAATAAATAAATATTATCCCGTTTCCACGTCACACCTAACTAAATAAAACGCAAACACCTTGGAATTTGCGAACCTTGGACTTGTTCAACCTTGGCAAGTTCATCACAGTGTGCCCAGTGGGTCCCAGACATGTCCACGTGTGTTCACACGTGTCCGCGATCTGAGCGTCCGATCCATTCAGCCGCCTTCTCCAGTCTGGTCAAAGCTCACAAGCTTTGACCAAAAAAAGAAAATTCAACGGTCAAAGTTTCATTTAGCTTCTGCGAAGAAGCAATAATGAAGAAATCACCATGTACAGACACTGAGTTTCTTCTTCTCCACCATTATTATAAGACTCGTTCCTCCATATTTAGAGCTCACTTCTATAAATTAACATCTCATCTTTCTCCTCCATTTCAAGCCATGACCTTTTCTCTCACACACCTTCTTGAAAACCACACAGAAATGGAACTAAACAATCAGAACCAGAACAACCAGAACCAGCAAGACAAAGGCACTACTACATGGGGGCTTGAAATTCCAAAATTCAAGTCTCTCACTCCTTCTTCACTCCCTCTCTCTCCTACCCCTCTCTCTCCTTCCTCCTATCTTGCTTTCCCATCTGACCTCCTGGACTCTCCTGCAATGTTCTCCACCAATTCTAATGTCAGTTGCTTAAAAATTGAATCTTTTTTAGTTCTTTCCACTTTTTAGACACTTTTGAGTTGTGGGTATTGATGGGTTTTGCTTTCTTTGTTGCTTTTTATGCAGATTCTTCCTTCTCCAACAACTGGGGCTTTCTCTGGGTTCAATTGGATGACCAATTCTGGTGACAACCAGAAGCAGCGACAGCAAGGTCAAGGTGGTGGTGTTGGTGGTGGTGCTTCAATGGGGAATGAGAAGAATTTCTCTGATTTCTCTTTCCAGCCACAAGCCAGGCTTGCTGCTACATCTGCTGCAACCACATCATCCTCCATCTTTCAGTTTTCTCAGAACAAGGTTTCAATGGTGAGATTGTCACTCTATCTATGCGTTGACTTGTTGTTGATTGGTTGTTTTCTTGAATTATGTTTCATTTGTTTTTGGGTTTTTAATAAAGTTTGGATCTTGGTTACAGGAAGAATCCATGAGGAGACAGCAAGATGCATGGAATTCAAGCAAACCCACAAGGCAAAATGATTTCTCAATGGAGAAAATGGGTGTGAAATCAGAATTTGCACCAGTTCATGGCTTCTCCTCAGGAATGGCCACAACTAATGCTCCTTCAGCTGATGTTGCTCCAATTCAATCAGTTTACACACACTATGCCAAGGAGCAGAAATCAGAAGATGGGTACAACTGGAGAAAATATGGGCAGAAACAGGTGAAAGGAAGTGAAAACCCCAGAAGTTACTACAAGTGCACGTTTCCAAATTGTCCCACAAAGAAGAAAGTTGAGAGGTCTTTGGATGGGCAGATTACAGAAATAGTGTACAAGGGAAGTCACAATCATGCCAAGCCCCAGTCCACGAGAAGAAACACTTCTCATTCAATTCCCCAACAATCAGCTCAGGCGGGGGATGATTCTTCATTATCGGCTGAGGAGGACGATTTCAATCACAATTCATCAATGAGCAATTCAGTCGGAGAAAACGAAGATAATGAGCCGGATGCCAAGAGATGGTAGGCCTATAATCACACTGTTATTGCTGTGCCAATGAATAAGTTGCAGGCTTGGTTCCTAATACATTCGTTTTTCCAATTTGTAGGAAGGGAGAGAATGAATATGAAGGCGTTTCGGCTGCTTCCGGGAACAGAACTGTGAGGGAACCAAGAATAGTCGTCCAAACAACAAGTGATATTGATATTCTAGATGATGGGTTTAGGTGGAGGAAATATGGACAGAAAGTTGTAAAGGGAAATCCCAATCCCAGGTGAATATTTGAATTTTGATTCACTGAAGTACCTTTCTTCTTTTCCGAAAGCACTTGGTTTTGTACTAAATTGTGAGGCTTTCTCAATCTTTGTAGGAGCTACTACAAATGCACACAAGTAGGTTGTCCGGTGAGGAAACACGTGGAGCGAGCTTCCCAGGATATGAGGGCTGTGATCACCACCTACGAAGGGAAGCACAACCATGATGTTCCGGCTCCTCGAGGCAGCGGATACAATGTGGATAGATCTCCATCCAACAATTTACCCATGTCAGCTGTAAGGCCCTCGGTCACCACCAGTTACTCTAATAACACCACAAAGTACTCAAATTCGCTGCAAAGCAACATAAGGTATCCACCATCAGAAAGTACAGCAGCTCAAGTACCATTTAAGTTAGAAATGTTGCAGGGACCGGCGAATTCTGGATTCTCGGGATATGGAAAGCCCTCTAACTCCTACATGAACCAAATTACACCACAATCAGATGGCATGTTCCAAATGCCCAAGGAAGAGGCAAAGGAGGATTCTTTTCTTGAATCACTAACATCATGGGGATCATACTGAAACAGAAATTATGTATGAACCTGATACGTTGGTTCTGTAAATTCCGCCATAGACGCGATCAAAGATCCTTTTTGTTCTGTAAATCCTGCAGCTCATACAAACAGATAGCTACATTTCTTACATATTTGTAACAGCCTAACCTGTTGTAAATTTGTTTTCTCATGTTTTGTACACCACTTTTCAGAATAAATCATTCAAGTACTAGTAACTATCTTATACTCAGTATAAACTTTCAAGATTTCATGTGTAGACACAGCAAGAGAGATTGTTACAACATCTCTCGCAGTCTTAAGACTTTTATTCAATAATCCAAAACTGGCCTCAGCACTTAAGTTCTGCATAGTGTGTATTACTGTGGAGATTACAAATGAAAAATACGCGATTGAAACAGAAAGAATCACCAAATCCGGAAGAAGCTGCCTCTCAGATGTAAGAATGAGTTGATACTTTGTATCCGGATATCCCGGCAGACACTGCCATTGCAATGAATGCGAAGAAAGCCATGCTGATTGCAGCCGCTGAAGTGTCTGTGAACATGTTATCTACGTTCTGTCTCATGTTATTCGTCAATGGAATCGCTGCAGATGACGCTGATATCAACAAATATGCCATAATCTGCATCCAAAAGAGTGTACAATATTTCATCTCAAACGTCTCATTCAATTGACCAACACTAATGACACCTTAATCAACACTAATTTCAGTGTGGCATTTCATCAAACACTTGGTAACTAATTCGTCAACATATAAAGACTTTGGCATTTTGTCAATTTTCTAGGCAACCAAACAGAACAGAACAAAACGATTCTAGAAAAACACTAACCTGATCACCGAAGAATTCAATGGAGCTCATGGTCCGCGCAGGAAGTAATTGTTTTCTGGTGTAGAGTTCATTCACTTGCCGGATCGCTTGGCCGCTACAATATATGGTGGAAAGGATTGCTATAGCCAACAAGTACCTATGTAAACAAAATCCACAATTCAATCAGAAAAATTGTAAATAAATCCAAACAGAAGCCAAAATTGGAAAACGGAAATTATGGAGAAATCACCTGTATTCTTCGTATTTGTCGAAATTTCTCCAGTCATCTTGTGTTCCATGCTTGTTACTGGCCATGATAATGAAAGCAAGCACAGAGAAGAAGAGAGCCACTCCTCTCAAAGCCAGCGAGCCTCTCTTTACAAAATCCTCCCTCTTCAACCGCCTCACGATCCCCATCCACGACGAGCTCTGGTTGTCCGCGGCGGAGGGCTGGCTCGCCGGGTGCATTCCCGGAGGTGGCGGCAATTTGACCGGCGTCTCCGGCGGAGGCGGTTCCTCAACATCCGGCATCGTCTAATGTTCAAATTTCAAAGGAATCAGAATTGAAATTACAAATGCCAATGTGTGAATCTCTGTAAATTGATTGAAGCAACAAACGATGAAATGGTTGTGCAACAAGAGACAGCCAAGTTTTTGGAGTTCTCTCTTCACACAAGAAATCGAAACTGTAATTTTAAAAAAGCTACGAATGACAAGTCAGCCATTCGCCATTTTCGCTAATAGGATCGACTTCATATAATGTATACTTATTTTCAAATAAAAATATATCAATTTTTACCATAGATGATAAAAACTCTACAATGCAATTAAAATTACTAAATATAGCTGTTTTGCATAGTAGATTTCTCCTGAAACCTTCCCTTATTGTTTTGATACAGCTACCAACTATTGTTGTCATCGATCGGCTTCCATATATATAATCAGATACTCAAGCTGACCCATTGACCATGTCTATGTTTCAAAAAAATAAATATTAATGAACTTCTGAAAAATGAAGAGAGAGCTAGAGCTGGCCCAATAAAAAGGACTTGTTCTCTACAGGCCCAGGTTGGTCTTGGGCCTTGGGAAAAGACCAGCCCACCAAAATTTGACCATTTTTTTTTTCAAGCTGACCAACAAAAACACATTGCTTCACAGTTCAGACACTACTCTTTGACCCATGCACTTTGGTTTGAATTTTAAGATGAACCAAACATATTGTAACATTTGATGGTTGTGAGTGTCCCAAATATAGGGTGGGTGTTAATGTAAGTGGGTCCTGTTTTGTACAAGCATTCAACAACATGAAGCCGACATTTCCATTTCTAGGGTCTGTACACAAATACCCAATACAGTGTCTTCAATGATTGATCCATGCCAAATTGATAATGGTGGCCAATGAAACCTTCTATATCTCATCTCAAGTCTCAACCGCCCAACTTAATTTAAAGTTGAATGTGACACTACTCCTTTCTTGTGGGCTTCTGCTAAGATTGCCCAAACCCTATTGGTTTTGCCATAAGAATCACATCTAAATAATATCCATTTATTTCTAGGATGTGATGTTTTATCTACCTTCAAAACATTTATATACTTTTTAAATGTTCTTAAGAGCGTGATTATATTGTCCGTCTAATCAATTTTAACTTGCATATGTTATAGATAATTTGTGATTTACATTTTGAGTAGTTCTTCCTTTAAACCCAAAGTTTCACTCTATATCGTTAGCATGGAGGCTCAACTCTGAGATTTCAAAGGAAATCTCAAACGCTTGGTCCAAACATGACCTTATATGCGTAAGATTTTTTTTTGAAGCTTATATGCGTAAGACTTGCTAGAGATATTAAATTATGTTTTTTTTTTTAGAATATCATATTATTGAATATAACTAATTAATAGTACTTTTCTTTTCCATAATGATAACAAGATAAGCATATGAATGAGTTGGAGAAAAAGGTGACAAAACATAATTAGGTTGTTGGGGTGTAACCACTAAGAGTGACGCAGTTAGTTATTCTAGCTGTGTGAGTGGGATGAGATCTCAGGATCGATCCTCACTCAACACATTCTTGGTGGTGGTGGTGGTGTAAGAGACCACTTTGGTGCACTAAGGTGCCACAAGATAGGATTTCGGCACCTTTCTTTATCAAAAAAAAAAACTTGTTGGGGGTGTACCAGATCATCCTTCAATTACCCCCAAAAACATCTCATTGACGACTTTGAATAGCTTTAGCCATGAATGATTCTCTTGTCTATGCTTTATTCCACTAATTGTGCCTTTAAACATTGAAGTTAATTATCATTCTCATGTTATATAAACATTGAAAATGAGTAAGTTATTTTCTTTTTGGGTGTATATATAATACATATGTACACAGTCAATGATAAAAAGTCTCGTCTCTTCTATGTATATGCAGATGTTACATAATGTGTAAAAATTATATGAGTTTTTTTTAAGTGCAGCTACCAATTAGCATGTGCTTTGAACTATAGAATTTATGGCAGCATATTCTTGGAAGTTTCACTGGCACCTGATGATTGGAAAGAGAGCATACTAAATTACTATATGGAAGGAGTTGTGTTCATTGATTACGTATACAAATAAATTATTAGTGTTAGGTCTATCTGTTTGTATAAAATAGAAACCAGAGTCTGCAGGGATTGCATGTGAATTTCTTGTTGCCAGTTTGGCCAATGGTTTATGTCTATACCAATTCTCAATCACAACATACATTATCAAATCAAATCAAACTTCTCATCTCCCTTTTCTTTAAATTTTCTTCATTTTTATTTTAGAAAAACAAATTATTATTTTTATGATAAAATTGCTATTGGGTTGCATCATGCATGCAATGTAATGTAACTAAAAACAAAGGACACGTATAGAATAAAACAAATATATCACACCCTGGACTCTTCCATAATGTTCCTAGGCCTTCATTTATCAATTATTTTATTTTGTTTCCTTCTTTTTACAAAATAAAAAAAAAAGATAAAAAAATGGAATTAAACTGATGGTTTTGTATCTCAGCTAGTTATGCATGTTGAGATTGTGATACTAACTTAGAGATCAAGATTTTAACGGTAAGCAAGCCTTAAAAAAAGAATAAGCATATGGTTTGCACCTTCAAAAAAATGAAATTAATACTTCCTTCTATTATTTCATCTTTGTTAAAATAACTATCATATATATATATATAAAACCACGTTCATATACCAATTCAAAATTTAATGTAGTGTATATCGATCTCCTGAATTACAAATTGCACATACTCCCGTAAGTAAATCTAAATAATTATTTATTAAAAAATTGACGGGACCTATAATCTTGGTTGTAAAATGCAGTGTAGGTAGTATAACAAAACATCATGTGATATATGTAAATATGTGACGTGAAAATGACGAAAGATAATATAACACATGGCACCAACAAACAATATGTAAAATAAAAACAACGAATGACAACACGACACATGAAACTTCAATATCACATCATCCCTTTTCTCAAAAACTAAACTTGCCATGCACTTGGGCTCTTTAAATAGTTCAAACTTCAATTGAGTTCCATCCAAATTTTAATACAGTGCGATTATTTCATTAATTTAGTTTAACATAATGCAATAAAATCATATTTCATATTTCTCTCATTTACATATTATCCGATATGTGAATGTCAATGAATATAGATAATAAGGCGAGACAAGGTCCTCTCTTATTGAATGACTGTATTCATTCAGCTATTACTAACTCTGTTATCTTTGATAATCTTCCTCCTTAATTTATAAATTTTAGGGAGTGTTTATAAAAAAAGGCAATGCAAGGTCGTAAGCCACGTGGCACACGGGAACCACCTAAGCTGGTAATCATTTCCGAGCTAGCAGCAGCTGTACCAAGAACCAAAGTGAACACATGACACGTGGTCCATTTCCCTATGCCCAACACTAACGGTAGGTGTACACATCACCGATCACAGGTGTGTCAGTGTGAAATAGGGGCAATATAGGTAATTAACGCTAAAAAGGTCAATAACGGCTACTACGGCGTGATGTAGTGACCGAACTGTGTCGCCGCTGCTAGTGATGACGGTGACGGTGACTGGGTCGTCCGGTCACCCTTTCCACGTAGTTATCTACTGTATATTCCATTTAACGCCTCCAATTTACTCTATAGTATTAAATTTTGATGGACAAAATTTATGAATTTCTTTTTCGGGTTTAGAAACATTTTGGTATCTTCTCAGCGAACCTTCAACAATTTATTTTTTGTGTTAGTTGTCACTCTAGTCATGACGTCAGTATATATTTTCATATTCTTCTCATATATTTTGATCAATTGTGCTCTCCGCTGATAACTAATTTTTGCAACCACGTATCAATTACTAAAACCAACTTCAACAATCACTCACAGCAAAAAAAAAAAACTCAAAATGATTATTTTACAAACTCCAGTTTGAGATGAGTGTTTAATGCAATTTAGGTGGAATTCTACCTCGAACTTGTTTCATGTTGTTAGTTCAAATATCTTGTATAAAATAATATATCTTGTACTTATTATTTATTAACACAATTTATTTACATAAATAATATCAAATCTTTTATTTCTTATTAATTTTGTGACAAATAAAGAGCGTAACAATTCAGAGTATATAACAATATAAAGCATGTTTTGGCTGGTGAGTTAGGTTTAATTAGGTGATTAGCCAAGTTTAGAAACATCCCTTTCCGCTAATTGACAACAACCAAAGTCATAAATAGTAGTACACATCATTACTAGCTAAAACACGATTAAAATTTGAAAACTAAAAAAATTGAGGTCCATGAAAATGAAGTCATTTATGAGCAATATATTATTAAAAGAAATGGGAGGCAATGACCTGTTTAGAATTAATCTAAATAATAAACACAGTGGCCCAATTCAAAAGTAAAGACAATGATTTTCTTTCATATTATGATAAGCATTGGTCGTGGATTGAAAGTGAAATGACATTTCAAAGAATAAATTTGAGATCATCTCCTCAGCAATTGGTACTCCTATATTTGTGATCTATACCATGTTGTCGCATAATCCAAATTCCATAAATATCCTTGTTTATTATGTTAATTAACAACCCATCAACATCCCACATATTTTTGAAGATACCAAAGTAGTTATTTTATAAACCAAATATAGATAAAACAATCTTGTCAAAATGGAATGTTGTAAAGTTATATATCAAATACCGGACAAAAATATTTGTATAAAGTGATATGTCAATTAATAATAAATGACACATCAGATATTTTAATCACGATTTGATTGTACGATGTCTTATAGATATGACATTTTGACATTAAATTAACTATATAATGTGGCAAATAGGTGAAAATGATCTCCACGTTGTTATTAAATTCATCTATACGGTATCAACACTTTTTTTTTTAACATAAAGCATGATATATTAAACATTAAAGAAGCCATACATAGCCAGGTTATTATAACACCAAGTTTTTCCTTAGCCAAAAGTACCTAACCTAGCTAACTGATGCGCAGGAGCTACCATATTCATATTTATATGCAAAATATTACAAGTGCAATGACTATCAAAAAAGACAAAATACTATGTCCGCCATTGCTGCTCTGCATTCTGCCTTGTTTTGATCAGCACATGATCTAGACTGCACGATGTACCTCGTCCTCCTTGTCAGGACATTAAATTTCATACAACTTCATCAATTTCCAGTGATATTTGAAGTTATCAAATTATAAAACTCATTGTGATTTAGTCAACCTCATTATGAATTAGTCAAATTTGATACTAAAAAATCGTTAAGTTGAAGTATCAAAAATCAAATCCAACCAAATTCGTATTAACATATACTGTCCTATATCTAGAAGAAAAAGATGCAAAAAAAATAAATGATTCCTAAATATACGCACATCTCAAGTTTGACTCTCAGATTTTGTTATAATCCCCATATTATTTTATTAATCAAATTTATTTTCCCTATATAAAATTTATTTTTCTTTTCTATAAAAAAATAAACCTTTTCCAGTCTCCTATATATAGAAATTTATTAAAAAGTAATGAATTTGTTTGTCATAAATAATATATAAATACAATCTATATCTTCTATAAATAACATAAAAATTAACTTATTGCAGTCACCTTTTTTTTTTTTGATGAAATTGCAGTCACCTATTCATAGAAATTCAATAAAAATATATTTTTAGCATGAAATGGAAAAATTATTAAAATTTGGATAGTGATAATGATATTATATAATTACAAATAAATATTTGGAGAAGTCAACTTAAAATAATAGTGAATAGAATCATCAATCACTCTAGAAAAAACAAATGAGCAATAAATGGAATAGCAAAGTCAAATTCTCACTAACGGTGTCAATCTATATTTCGTGCTGTTTCACACGTCTTTTAGTTCAAGTTGACAATATCTAATTTGTATCCGATCCAAAACAAATAATTAAATTTTAAATACAACATGTGCATATTTATGCGGTCTTTCCTGGCCCGGTTAACATCTAAACAAACCGAACTGACTCAACTGTGTTATTATTATTTTTTTATATCACAATGTAAATTTAAGGTATAGACCTAATTTGGTCAATGGATTTTCATGTTCGGATCCAATTTAGTCATTAATTTTTGTGTTTGAATTCAGTTTGGTCCATGAATTTTCAAATATTGACTAAGTTGGTATTTAGGCAAAACTTATATCAAAAATCTAGAGACCAAATTGAGTCCATATTTGAAAGATTATATAAACCATTTTAGGTTTTAGAAAAAAAGGTTCTAAGGACAAAATTGGTTATAAACACATGAATTCAGATACCAAAATTGGTCTTCATAACTAAATTTAAATACTATAAAAAAAAGAAAAAAAAAAGAAAAGAAAAGAAAAAGAAAAGGCCCGTATAATGAGGCCCACAATGAGCGCCCACACTAGATCCCTCCCACTTTTGTTTTGCTTAATTGCTTCTGTGTGTGACTCTATCTAGTCTCCACCGCGTTTCTAGGCAACCGGCTCTCCCAGTCACCACGCGCGTCCCTCACTCTTATTTTATCTCTACTCTCTCTATAACGAAACCACACATCCTCCAACTCCAACTACAACAAATAAATACAAAACGCAGTTTCCGAATTAAAACCAAACACCCAAACCCAAACAACTCTCCTTCCTCAATCTTCGTCTCCACCTCCTCAATCCTCGCAGACTCACGACATGGCCTCACTTCCATGACCCAAACCTTCCATAAAACCCACCATGTTTTCCTCTTTTCCTCTCTCAATCCCTCTCTACAGTCCCATCTCCGCCGCCGCCAAAACCCTCATCGGCGCCAACCACACCTCCTCTCGCTTCTGCTCCCGCTAGCCACACCCTGAATCGATACCACATATAGTTTTAGGGTTTTTTTTTATTACCCAGAAATACACAGAAACAAGCTGTACATTTGAATACTTTTTCTTCTTTTTTGAAAAAAATTCTTTTGACTTTACGGACATGGAGCCTCCGGTTGGGAAGCCCGGATTTTTCCGGAACGTTCTGGTTCGGATCCTTCTCTTTGGTCTCTTTGTGATAATGGCCCGATTCGCTTATGTTGTCACCCTCGCCGGCGAGTCCTGCAACCTCGGCGACTTCTGCTTCTTCAACCTCCCCGACAATTTCAGCTTCGTCATCGCCGGCGCCGGGACCGGGGTTTCAGCAATCGCTACC
>JAYMTF010001184.1:0-25584 GCA_036897485.1 Pelargonium nanum | reverse complement strand
ATATATATATACATGTTGAACTAATGTTGCAGGAAGCTATCTCTGTATCCAAATGGGGACAAGAAAAGAGATGGTGATGGCTATATCTCTCTTTACTTGGTATTCGCAGAGTCCAATTTTCTGCCTCATGGTTTGGAGGTTAATGCTATCTTCAAATTTTTTGTATTTGATCATGTCCATAACAACTACTTGACTCTACAAGGTATGTAACTATCTTTAAAGTCTTGTTGGGAATAATTTGATTTCTTAAGACAAAGTGTCCATTGTTATAGAGATGAGAGAAGAATTTATATGAAAATATTTCTATTAGTTCACATCACGTGGATACGTCCATTATATAATATTACTCTGCTATTTATGTACACTAGCTTATGGGAAAGAGAGGCATTTTCATGCAGTGAAGACTGAATGGGGCTGTGCCAAATTACTTGCCCTTGACAAATTCAACAATCCATCGAATGGATACCTCGTTGATGATAGCTGTGCCTTTGGTGTCGAGATTTTTATACATAAAAATGAATGGACAGCATGGACTGCATCCATAATAAATAAGCCTCTTAACGGTACCTACATTTGGAAGTTTATGGTCTTAGACAGCTTATCTCAAGAAGTTTTCGAGTCTAATGTCTTTACTGTTGGTGGTATCCAGTGGTACGTTACGTATGTATAGTATATCATCTTTTAACTGTATCTGATATTCAATTTGATTAACATCATCAGGTTCCTTGATTAGCTGGTTTAATGTTGCAGGACCTTACAGCTTTATCCTAGAGCATATATGGTGGCACATAGAGATTATGTATCTCTCTTTCTGTCCGTTTATGATCATTCTTCTCTTCCTTCTGGATGGAACATTTATGTGGAATATAAACTGAGCAACCGTGATCGAAATTATACTTGTAAACATTGTGATCCACTCTCCAATTATTGTGACTGGGTGGTTATGTAGCTTTTGAGGATGTAACACATTTTCTATACTTTTTG
Source organism: Pelargonium nanum (assembly GCA_036897485.1). Lineage (NCBI taxonomy): Eukaryota > Viridiplantae > Streptophyta > Magnoliopsida > Geraniales > Geraniaceae > Pelargonium > Pelargonium nanum. The sequence continues at coordinate 24,600 of JAYMTF010001184.1, read as the reverse complement.
CAGGTTGCAATCGGTTCAGTGCCACTGCTACAAGCTTGGGCGTACGTGAGTTCATCCCATCATGGGATCACACTAGTGTAACAAGGGGCTCGCCGGTTTTTAAACTTCTTACCATAGAAGTGGAAATTATAGTCATGTCTTTGGTGAAGAACTAGTCTATCTTGAAATTTATCAATTTTTTTTTCCTCTATTGTTGCCTGTTTCTTTGAAGTTCTACAAAGGTTATGTATAATATAACATAATCCTTTTCTTATCTCTTGATTACTGCAAGACAGTTAAGTTTTTTTTCTTATTGTTCTATGATCACTATGAATCTGTCTATGATGTATTCAGTTTACAAGATTTGGTATCATACCAGATTTATTCTATGGTTGCTATGAATCTGTTAAGTTTGTATCATACCAGATTTGGTATTTAGTTAGAGAGGAAGAGATATACGCAAGGAGAGAGATAGGGTTGCAACAGCCATTCCACTTGAGGGGCAATACAGTAAAAACTTCACAACAGTCTACAGATTCATATTAAATGATATCATTAATCATTTCTATTTCCAATTTTGAATGAACTGGTTGATTTAAGGGATAAGTTTTGGTTGTGTACTATCCAGTTAATTTTTTTAGTTTCAAATAGTTGGAGCAAATTCACATCTCTGTATTTAGTTGAGTTGCAGACTTTTAGTCCTACCCAGTTAATAGTGATTACTGTAGACAACAAAAATGGAGATTAAAGAAGTGAACAAGCAAATGGTTTCTCATTTAGAGGATGAGAAACTGCATGGTATGTCATCATATGAACCCTTATGATATTGTGTGAATGATTCTATTTTCTCTACAATGGAGTTTCTGTAAAATATTTGTTCTGTTAATGTTCTTAATATAGATTCCTCTATACCTATAGCCACATCAAGTTCAGTGAGACCAGGCAACTACTTGTTGAAGATCGAATCATTCTCGTTGCTCCTGGATGCTCTTGCAAAAAGCAGTTCTGATAAGTATGATTCAAATCATTTTGAAGCTGGAGGCTATCAGTGGTTGGTGCTACTCATTTTTCTGTTACTCAAATACACAATTTCAAGATTGTTTCTTTTTCTTCTCAATTTTAGTATTGTCGAATGCAGGAAACTATCACTCTATCCAAATGGGGACCCGAAAAGAGATGTCAATGGTTACATCTCTCTGTACTTGGTGATGGCTGAGCCTGATTCTATGCATCTTGGTTGGGAGATCAATGTGATGTTCAAGTTTTTCGTGTTTGATCATACGCGCGACACCTACTTGATTCTACAAGGTATAGCCTTTGTTTCGAGCCATTTCATTTTTCAACCACTTTATAGCTTTAACACAACTATGCACTATTTTTATAAAAACTCGAGCAGATGGGAAAGATAGGCGCTTTCATGCATTAAAGACAGAATGGGGTTTTGCCAAATTACTTCCCCTCGACGTATTCAACAATCCATCAAACGGATATCTCATTGACAATAGCTGTGCATTTGGAGTGGAGATCTTTTTCCATAAAACCGAATGGCAAGCCGGGTCTGTGTCAATGATACAAGAACCTGCTAATAGTGCTTGCATTTTGAAGCTTCAGAAGTTTTCAACCTTAACTCAAGAATCATATTACTCTGACGTGTTTACTGTAGGAGGGCTCAAATGGTAGCTTCTATAACCTTCTATATTTAAACTCTTAATCAATTTACATACACAACCATTGTGTTGCTTGATTAGTTATAAACTTATAGTTGATTTAATACAGGATGTTACAGCTTTATCCCAAGGGAGATTACAGGGTAAAGGACAAAAATCTATCCCTCTATCTGAATATTTATGATGTTTCTTCTCTTCCTTCCGGATGGAATGTTTACGCAGAATTTACAATGAGTATCAAGGATCAACTCTCTGGGAAACATTGCGAGGCTACAAGTATGTGTTCACTACAAGAAAAATTGTGATTTGCTAGGGAATTTTGTTGTTGGCTATGTGCACTTATGTAGCTTTCTCTTTTCGTTTCCAGTGAACAAGTGGTTCAGTTCTACTACTACTACGGGATGGGGCCGATCGAGTTTCATTCTGCTGGATGATCTCAATGATGCATCAAGAGGGTTCATAGTAAATGATACTGTGATTGTTGAAGGGAATATTAAGGTCATATCTGTTGTCAAGAGCCACCATATCATGAAGACAAAGTTTAGTACTGTCACATCTGTTTAAAAATTTGAATCCTTGTTCTCATTATATGAATAGTGAATAGTTTGAGCATAGGGTGAGAATTTTGAATCCTTATCAGATTCAATAATTTCTGTAATTTGTTGCAATTAACACTTTTTTTGTTTATATGATTATCTACAAAATGTGGATAGTTCAAAGTACTTATCTTCAATTTTTCTATATAAGAAAATGAATTGAGATTCTTTCAATTTTCAAACACTTCCTAATTCAAAATGCACTAACATTTATTTATGAGTAAAATGGTTTTAACTTAAAATTGAAGAAGAAAAAGAACCCTAAAAGTATTTTTTCAAGAATTCTCATCAAAATTTGACTGATACACATTTTACTTTATATTGTATTATATGAGGACTAGTATTCAATTAATTTACAATATTGCCATTGTATATAAAAGTCTGTAAATTGTTGTTCCTAATCAGTAACCCTACCTACTTTGATCTCATCTGCCGAATCTTGCTCCAGCTCCATCGCGTCCTCATCCTGTGATCGCGGTTATCATCGACATTCTAGTCTTCTCCTATTTATATGTGATTATTCTTATCTCATATTTGTCTAAGATCATCATTTTCAATTAATTATTTGATTTACATAACTTTTAAGGTATAAAGTTTTGATTTTTATTTCTCTCTGCTTTGGGATAATGTGGTTTAGGCTTGTTAATGATGAACCTACAAACTAAAGAACAAGAATATTAGAACTTAGAAGTTGATCAGTGAGAGTTGAAAGAGTCAAAGGAAGAAGAAGAGTAAGAGATTATTAAGAGAGGAAGAGAGATTTAGGAGAGCTGCTCAATTTATATGGCCCACTACACAGCCAAAACAGAAAGTTTGGCATTTTAGGGATAAAATGGTGAAATCTTTACAATAGTTAAGTTTGGCTTGACTTGAGCTAATTGAGGAACAAAATAAAATATTGCTCTCTCCTCTCAAAATGAGTGCTTTATTATTTATTAATTTTTGTTCCTTTTCTTTTTACCAAAATTTATGGATAATAGCTTAACTTTCTTTCATGTGTTTGTACATGAAACTTTATTCTAAGAGTATTATTGGTAATTCGTATTTAACTAAAGACATTTTAGGTATAAATACTACTGTCATTAGCAATATTCTGCTTCATTACATGAATTTTAGTTTGTTATTCATTTTTATTTTCAATCTCCCATGATTTTTTAGAGTTTTGGAGTAAGTTTTTGGTTTTCTTATTTCCAGTGTGTAGTTTGAGTTAGTAATTTGACTCTCTAGTTCATAATTGTGAATTAAAACATAATTTTGGAAAAAGAAAATCATATTTTTACATTTCTTCTAATGGAAAATGGGGATTCATATGGGTTTCGGGGATCCAATTTCCAATGGAATGCAGGAGCGTGTACATATTCCTAAATAGCAGTGACCCTTTTTTGCATCATTTTATCTCTTTAAGCAGCAATTCATACTTGAAGCTTCACGCACTCCAGTTTTCTGTTAATGTGGGGAAACAAAAATGCAGAATATGATGAGATTAATTCATCTGTATTTGTTTTAATGTGCCTTAATACAATTAGCACCAAGTTCATTGTGACTATACTAACACATCTATCTATATGTAGTTCATTTGTAGTCTTTGTTGTACTGAATCACTAGTAATTGAAGCCAAAGAAAGGAAATGAACACCAAGGAAGTGAAAAGGCAAAAGGTTTCTCCTTTTGAGGATGACAAATATCACAGTATGCATCCTTGATATATATTATAATCCTTGTTTTAGTTTATATTTTCTAGTATGAAGTTTATATAAAGTAATTGTTTGTTGATGTTCTTATACACAATTCCACAGCAACTTCAAGCTTAGTAAGACCAGGCAACTACTTATTCAAGATCGAATCATTTTCTTTGCTCCGGCAGGCGCTTACAAACACCAGACGTGTTAAGTATGATTCAAATCATTTTGAAGCTGGAGGCTGTAAATGGTTTGTATTAGTTGTCCTATTATTGCACAGCTAGTAATTCAAACAAACAGTTTCGTGATATTTTTCCCCCCAAATTGTTATATACGTTGCAGGAAGCTATCACTGTATCCAAACGGGGACACGAAAAGAGATGGAAATGGCTATATCTCTCTTTACTTGGTATTGGCAGAGCCCGATTCTCAGACTCAAGGATGGGAGGTCAACGTGATCTTCAAATTCTTTGTGTTTGATCATGTTCGCAACAGCTACTTGACTCTACAAGGTAAACTCCTTTGATCTCTTGATGTGGAAATATAATTTCTAACAACTTACTTCTTGACACAGCTACATACTAATTATAAACACAAGCAGATGGGAAAGAGAGGCGCTTTCACGCATTGAAGATGGAATGGGGTTTCACCAAATTGCTTCCCCTTAACGAATTCAATGAACCATCTAATGGATACCTCATCCATGATTGCTGTGCTTTTGGAGTGGAGATCTTTTTTCATAAAAAGGAATGGAAAATGGGGTCTGTGCGCATGATAAATCAACCTTCCAATAGTACCTGTACTTGGAAGATTGAGGGGTTTTCAACCTTAACTCAAGAATTCTGCCGGTCAAATGTGTTCACTGTTGGAGGGCGTGAATGGTTTCTACCGTTTGAATTATATCTTAACTTTTAATCAATTTATGTCATCGAGTAATTCTTGATTAGTTAACTTGTTTAATACAGGAACTTAATTCTGTATCCTAAAGGAGACCCCGGGGAAAAGGGGAAAATTCTATCCCTCTTTCTGGAGCTGGATGATTGTTCTGATCTTCCTTGTGGATGGAACATTTATGCAGAATATAAACTGACCATCAAGGATCAAGTCAACGGGAAACACCATCAGCGTATATGTATATATGTATTTATGGTGGTTAATTGGTTATGTTACTTAATGAAAAGCAGTGATCATATAATGCTTTCCTTTTGCAGGTGATGCTTGGTTCAGTGCCACCGAGAGAATCTGGGGCCTTACTGAATTCGTCCCGCTGAGTGATCTCAACAATGCATCAAGAGGCTTCATAGTTGAAGATACTGTGATTGTTAAGGGGAAAATTACAGTCATGTCTGTTGTCAAGAGCTAGTCTATGTCCACCATTGCTACATCTTTTTTGAAGCTGTACAAAAGTTCTGTTTAATATGTCTGGATCCTTTTGTTCTAAACTATACATTAGTATTGATGGTTACGATTCGGGCAAAACTATACCTACTGAAACAAAAGCTCCAGATGTGTTAGAAACTCACAATTATATATAACGTTCAAACAATATTGCATCAGAAATAGTTTAATTACACTCGAATTGTATCCAGTAACTTCACATAAACATCTTGAATTATAAATATTTTTCATTCAGCACCTTAAACTATTTTTCACATCTTCTAGCTTCCCGCATGACACTTTCAAAATATCAAAGCGTCGGTTAAATTTAACAGTTTAGAGTACTCGAATGAAAAATAGTTGTAATTCAGGTTATTGTATGAGGACTAGTATTCAATTAATTTACAATATTGCCGTAGTGTATAATAGGCTGTAAATTGTTGTTCCTCGTCAGTAACCCAACCCTACCTACTTTTCTCATTTCTCGCAAGCCCACCGAATCTTGCTCCCACTCCGGTGCGTCCTCATCCTCTGATCGCAGTTATGATCGCCATTATATTCTTCTCCTCCTATTTATACGTTGATTATTCTTATCTCATATTTGTCTTAAATCATCATTTTCAATTGATTATCTGATTTACATAACTTTTAAGGTATAAAGTTTTAATTTTTATTTATCTCTGGTTTGGGATAATGTGGATTAGGCTTGTTAATAATGAACCTACAGACTAAAGAACAAGAATATTAGAATTTGATCAGTGAGAGTTGAAAGAATCCAAGGAAGAAGAAGAAGAAGAAGAAGAAGAAGAAGAAGAAGAAGAAGAATAAGAAATTATTAAGTGAGGAAGTGAGATTTAGGAGAGCTGCTCATTTATATGGCCAACCAAAGTTTGGCATTTTAGGGATAAAATAGTGAAGTCTTTACAATAGTTAAGTTTGGCTTTGACTTAAGCTAATTAAGGAACAAAATAAAATATTGTTCTGTCCTCTCAAATTGAGTGCAATTTTTGTTTTTACCAAATTTATGGATAGCTTAACTATCTTTCATGTGTTTCTACATGGAATTTCTTTTTGAGAGTATTATTAGTAATTCATATATATCCAAATTCGCTTATTTGGGCTAAATACATAACATTTTGGAGTAAGTTTTTGGTTTTCTTATTTCCATTGTGTTGTTTGAGTCAGTAATTTCATGTATAGTTCATTTGCAGTCTTTTAGACGTGCCAAATTAGAAGTTATTGAAGCCAAAGAGAAAAAATGGACACCAAGGAAGTGAAAAAGGAAAGAGTTTCTCCTTTTGAGGATGAAAAATATCACGGTATGTACCCTTTATATAATCCTTGTTTTAATTTATATTTTCTATTATGAAATTTCTGTAAAGTAATTGTTTGTTGATGTTCTTACACACAATTCCCACAGCGACTTCAAGCTCGCTAAGACCAGGCAACTACTTACTCAAGATCGATTCATTCTCATTGCTCCTGCAGGCGCTTACTAAAACCAATCGTGATAAGTATGATTCAAATCATTTTGAAGCTGGAGGCTATAAATGGTTGGTATTAGTTGTTCTGTCATTGCACAGCTAGTAATTCAGATACACAGTTTCCAGATTGTTTTTACCAAATTGTTATAACATTGAATGCAGGAAGCTATCACTGTATCCGAATGGGGACATGAAAAGAGATGGCAATGGCTATATCTCTCTCTACTTGGTAATTGTAGAGCCCGATTCTCTGCCTCTAGGTTGGGAGCTCAATGTGATTTTCAAATTTTCTGTGTTTGATCATGTTCGTGACAACTACCTGACTATCCAAGGTACCCTCCTTTGATCACATGTTGAGAATAATTTGAAGAACTTTAGTATCTAACACTGCTATGTAAAATTTATAAACCCAAGCAGATGGGAAAGAGAGGCGTTTTCATGCACTGAAGACAGAATGGGGTTTTTCCAAACTGCTTCCCCTCGGGAAATTCAACGATCCATCTAATGGATACCTCATTGATGATTGTTGTGTGTTTGGTGTGGAGATCTTTTTTCATAAAAATGAATGGAGAATGGGTTCTGTGTCCATGATAGAAGCAACTGGCATTGGTAGTACTCGCACATGGAAGATTGAAAAGTTTTCAACCTTGACTGAAACATCATATCTGTCTTATGGGTTTTTTGTAGGAGATCGCAGATGGTATATGTATAGTCCTTTTTTTTAACTTGTAATAAAATTGCATCATAATGGTGGTTGATTAATTAACTGTTTTGATACATACAGGAGGTTAAGGCTTTATCCGAATGGATTCTTGAATACGGGAAAACATCTATCCCTCTTTCTGGAGCTGGATGGTTGTTCTGATCTTCCTTGTGGATGGAGCATTTACGCAGAATATAAACTGAGCATCAAGGATCAAGTCAATGGGAAACACTATGAGTTTACAGGTACATACATTTCTGGTGGTTATCTAGCTCTTAATGATTCTACTTGATTAAAAGCATTGATGTTCTTTTTTCTTTTTGCAGATTGTGATTGGTTCAGTGATGATGAAACAATGTGTGGCTCTTGTGAATTCATGCCTCTGTGTAATCTCTACGATGCAGCAAGAGGCTTCTTGGTTATGGATACCGTTATCGTGGAAGGAAAAATCACAGTCATGTCTGTTGTCAAGGGTTAGCCTATCCTCCAAACAATGTCTTCCAAAACTGTTGATCAACTCTTTCATATGTTCAGCATTGTCACATCTTTTTTGAAGTTGTACAAAAGTTCTGTAACAGAAATGACAATCACCAACACTATTGCTCAAACAAAATCGCATCAGAAAAAGTTTAATTACAAATGTCTTTGCTTCCCTTTGGGAACCAGAATTGCTGGATCATGATACACAGAAATTGAAAAGTCATTCCCTTTGAATCACTTTCCTATATTGAACCATCCAAAAACACAAACAAAACTTCCTCAAATTATTGAGAATTCCTGAAACATCTCTCAGCTTATAAATTTGCAGGTATCAAGAAATGATCAAAACCTGTTTACAGAGGAAGAGTCAAGTTCCGGCTCCGGCTGTTCCTGGACAAGAACAGTTTTCCACTGCAGGAAAGTGACCGCATAATTGAACTAGAAGACCCTCTCTGGAAAGACCTCTGTGTTGAGGACACAAGTCTCAACAAGCTCTGGTTCTCAACCCCTCTACTTGTGCTCGATCCGATGCTCGATTTTACCAACTGGGAATTCGAATCCCCATCAGAATCTTCAGGCAAAGCATTAGCAAGAGCAACAGTGATCTTGGAAGCTGATGATGAATCCAAAGAAAACGATCTTCTAATTTGCTGTGTCTCATCTTTTTCTCTGTTCTCAGCCTCCAACTCACCTTCTTCTTCCTCTGTTTCACTCCCCTGCTCTGCAAATTCTCTGCCACTTCCCGAATTTTCGATTTCTTCTATACCAATCGGATTGTCAACACCCTGAGGAGGAGCAACAATCGGGGCACGGCACATGGGACAATTGGTGTGTGATCGAAGCCAAGTATCGATACAGGGGATGTGAAAGGCGTGGCTACACTTGGGCAAGAGCCTGAGAGTCTCATCTTCTTGAAACTCACTCAAGCAAACAGAGCACTCTGTTCCTTCCACCAGACCCTCACCGTTCTTGTACTTGCAGACCGTGATCGAATCGATCACCGCCTGCTGGAGACCGACGGTGTTGATGTACCAGATATGATGTTCCACAACAGGTCCTCGATCTTGATCAAGAAACTCACGATCCAGAGTCTCCTCCGGATCTTGATGCTGTTCATGTGGCCTTCCTCTCTGCCTCCTCCTCTTTGACCTCAAATAGAAAGCATAGGCTGCGACGACGAGAACCGTGGCGGCGATCGCGGCGGTGAAGACGACCCAGATGAGGGAAAAGGCGGTTTTGTGCGGTGGCGGATCTGGTGGATCATAATCATCATATGAAGAGGACTCGGGAATTTTGCAGAATTCGGGACAGAAAGATAAACATGATGATGGACAGAGGAATGATTCGTTTGAATCATCACAGTAATGATCACAGAGCTCAGAAACGGATTCGGTGACTGATTCTGTCATCAGTTTTCTGAGGTGAAGAGCCATTAGAGAGAGAGAGATTGGTTGGTGGGCAGATGAAGAAGAAACAGAGGAGGTAGTTGATAGGATGGTTCTTAGAAACTACAGGTTTTGATCTTTTCTGAGTCTTGTTTTGTTGTTTTTGTTGACTTTTAGTCGTTTCTTTTGTGGATAGTGGCGGCTAGTGGAGGCAGGTGTGGACTTCATAGCTGTGAGCTCCAAGCTTGGCTTTATGATACATGACATTTAAAATTCAGTGAATTAAAAGTTGTCCGGTGAAGCGGAGACCTTATACAGTTTCTGAAGAGATAAAGTGTTTTGTAGACGTAAATTGATTATTTGACTAGAAGTGAAAAGCTTTATATATCGTTTGAAGGTCTCTTGTAGAGACTAAGTGTTAAGGAGTGCTGATGAGTTCTTATTATGTTTTGGAGCTCTATTTGAAAGTCTCAACTCTTGACTGAGGGAAGCGCAAATGTGGGGTTAAGGTTGAGCGGAAGTGGCTGTGAGGACATCCCAATATGAAATACCACCAAGATGGATTTGGACGAGTTTGTGCTGGAGGTGTTAGAGTATTAAACTAATATTGAGTCTTCAACTATCAGCTTAAGCTTTTAGTTGAGATGGTCTTTTACATGGTATCAGAGCATTGGTCACAAGGCAAGAGGATGACCTGTGCATGGGCCACGTGCAAAGCGAAAATGGGCTTGCACGTGAGGGGACGTGTTAGAGTATTAAACTAATATTAGGCCTTCAACTATCAGTTTAAACTTTTAGTTGAGATGGTTATTTACAGGAGGGACTCAGGGTTGCGACATTTAAAGTTGGCTGAAGAAGTTGACCACTTTGTAAGAGCAGCATGCCACAACGTGTCTCTTAAGGCTGCGACATTTGAGGTCACACATAGATTTTTAGGGGCTTTGCTTGAGCAAGCATAAGAATTATTGGTAAGCTCGTTGGAAGTGGGGTCAACCATTTTGGAGGAGCGTGTCTTCAATGTCGATATATGGGAGGCCGAGCATGGATTTTGTAAGATTGTTTTCGGGTAAAGTTGGCCATTTTCAGAGAGCATGTCGCGACATGGCTTTTCAATCCCACGACATTAAAAAATGAGCATGGATTTTTGGGAACTTGTCTTGGGCAAGGTGGCCATATGTTGGATAAGTCTAGAAATTTGTGGGGGTGTATATTGAGGGGTTATATAGATCATTCTTTGGGGAGCTAAGTTTTCTTATTTCTTGCATGCCTTGCTTCATGCTCAGGCACGAATGAGTTTTTTCGGCGTGTCTCCGATTTTTCTATGTTCCCAATCTAGCGAAGTGTTCAGATTTTCGATGCTAAGTGTCGACATAACGTTTCAAGCATCACATGTCACTTCGTCATTCGTTGCTTCAATTTATTATTTTTCGGCAATCGTCACTAAGAGTAAAGGGTCTTTGGTGGAGTTGGAAGGTCTCCAAGGGATTGAAGGGTCTCCGAGGAGCTGATTGGTTCCAAGGACTCTCTTTGAGTACTTTGTGTAGACTGAGTGTTGAGAAGATTTCAGGGTGACCAAGAGTTCTTGGATGGCCAAGGTGGCTAAGGACCGTGTCGGTAGAATGCTTTGTCTTCAGGGAAGCGGATGACGTAGCGCTCAAGCATTACGTTGCGTTTTCATTTGCTGTGAAACTTATCATCAATTGGATATGTTAGTTCTAGTTAGTATATTGTTTTTCTACTGTTTAAATGTTGAAATCTCTATCAACAATTGAGCACAATTAAGGAAAGAGAATAAAGAATATGAGTCATTTTTTTTTTGTTTAACATACGGTAAACTAATAAAATTTTGACCCAATATTAAATTTCATTTATATATATCTAAATGAATTTGTAAGAGCCGATTCAAGTTTTTAATAAGATGTTAAAATCTTTTTATCTACTTCATTTAGACCAAACATTTCTTGAATTAAACTCGTCCCTCTCTTAATGAATTTACAAGCTTTCAACTTTTTCTCTTCATCCTTTAGTTTGTGTGATTGACAGTAACCCATATGCATAATTTAGCAATGTTTTGCTTTATATCGTATTTGAAAGAAAAGTTTAATAAGTGATTGATCAACACTATACAATACAAGGTGTTATTTTCATCTATTACTCTTATGGACCTGTTTGATATATTTCAGACCTTTTTATCTTGTGTTTTTATGAAACAAAACAATGTAAATTTTTTTTTTCTCTGCACAAATCCAATCATACACATCCATGTCATTAACAGTAAAAAAAATATATCTTTTAACTTTTCTGTTAGCACAATTTAACTGATTCCGTCACTAGGTACATATAACAACGATAAGAGCGGAATTGAAACCACATGATGCAAACTTTAAAGTTGCGTCTAAAAGTATAAGGATCAAAATAAAAAGATTGAAATATTAGGACAAACATCTATTTATACTTTTATAAATAAAAGAATAATGGTAGAGTTTTCTCTTTAAGGTTTGGTGAAAAGTGGGCTTTCTCGTCTGTGGCGAGCTCTTGTCAAGCTATTTTTATCGTCATCATTTTATCTAAGGGTTTCTAGGGTTTCTATTGGTCCGTCGGTAGTTTTGGTGGCAGAGTGCATTGGTGTATTGTTGTGTTAGTGAAGATGGAAGATAGTTTGGATAGTAGAATGAGAGCTTTAATTCGGTGGCGGAGAGGAGAATGTGCGTCTTGATCTCGATGCGATCCAGGACACAATGGCTATGACCAAGAGTGTGGAAGGAGAGCGTGGAGGCTGGATTCGCCCTCCTCGTGGATAGCTGAAGGCTAACACAGAAGGGGCAAGTTGTCATTTGGCAAGGTAGTCTGACCGTGGTAAAATGGCTTAAAGGTGCCAACCGCGAGTGTGCTGGCCCGCTCAGAAACCCCATGGTATAAACCGAAAAAAATTAAATATATATTTATAAATAGAACTAATTAAATGTTAGAAATTTTTGCACTAAGTGGAAAAATATCTGTTATCATGTTCCACATTAATTATATATATTCTGTTATTATATGGTTTGCAATTGGTGGATTCGGTCAACCATATTACAAATCCAAATTCATACCCTTCTTTTTTCCCCTTTCTCTAAAATCTTTAACAAAAATAATTTTTTATTTGTTATGAATTGCATGTAAGGTTAAAATAAACAAATACCAAATATTCCTCTCATACAGATCATATTTCTTTTTTCTATAAAGTGTGTAAATTTTGAACTCCAAAGGTTTTCACAGCTTTTTATGGTTCTTATGGCTTATATATTGCAGTTTCAAACTGTTGAGTTTTGATTTTATTGCAACTTAGAACTGCAAACAAAGACCTCTACATTTCAAAAGTACAAATAATGAAATAATATGATTTACATTATAAGGCTAAATAAATCACAATATTAAAACATCATTTATAATTGTATTATACTCATGTCAATCCTATTCCATTGTGTTGTAAAGTTACTTTTATGAAGAAAAAGAAATAACAACAAAAAAGAAAAGCAAATAACAAGGAAAGTTCCACAATTTCAATGAACATTGATGATCTTATCCAATGGAAGAATCTTAGGTTCAACGAAAGTTAAAATAACCAACATGAGATGTCATTAACAGATAAACTAAAATATATATTTTCAACTTTTCCGTTAGCACAATCTAACTGATTTCGTAACTAGGTACATATGATACTGATCAGAGCGGAACTGAGACCACAATATGCAAACTTTAAAGTAGCGTCTAAAAGTGTGAGGATCAAAATAAAAAGATTGAAATATTAGTACAAAGACCTATTTATACTTTTATAAATAATAATAACGGTAAAGTTTTCTCTCTAGGGTTTGGTGAAAAGTGGGCTTTCTCGTCTGTGGCGAGCTTTTGTCTTTAGCGAGGTTTTTTTATCGTTATCGTTTTACTTAGGGTTTTCGATCTAGGGTTTCTATTGGTTCTACAATAGTTTCGGTGGCAAAGTTCTTTGGTGTATTATTGTGCTAGTGAAAATGGAAGGCAGTTTGGAGAGTAAGATGAGAGATTTAACGGTGGCGGATGAGGAGGATGTGCTTCTTGATCACGATGCCATCCAGGACGCAGCGGTTATGACCGAAGGGTGGATGCAGGGCGCGGAGGCTGGTGTTGCCCTCCATGCGGTCGACTAAATGTTATTACGGACGAGACAAGCTTTGCGTCATCTGGCAAGGTAAAGGTGGGGTGGGTTGTCCAGGACGGCGATGGAGATCGCTGTGGTGGTGACCAGATATCTTGGCCAGGACGTGCGCAGGTGCGCCTTGATCTAGATGCGATCTCGGATACAACAGTAATGACCGAGAGTGTGGAAGGAGGGCGTGGAGGCTGGAGTCGCCCTCCTCGTGGCCTGCTGAAGGATAACACGGACGAGGCAAGTTGTGCGTCATTCGGCAAGGTAGGGGTGTGGTGCGTTGTCCGAGACGAGGGTGGAGGTTGCTGTGGTGGGGGGTCGGGTCTCTTAGTCGAGTAAGTTGAAGGGTTTGTTAGTGGTAATTCATGCAATCCCAATCTGGAAGGGAGATTATGGTCAGTGCCTTTGGTTTGTTTATTGATGATAGTCGGCTTCTTGTTGATGAATTTGGTTTCGTTTCGTTTAGTTATGCTACGAGTTTTGCGAACCGAGTGATCCTTGCGTTAGCTAGGGCGTCAGAGTCTATGTTAGACTTAGGTGTTCGGATGAGTGTATCGACCCTGGAGTTTTAATATATTCTTAATTTTTTTTTTAGTTTAGAGTTTGGTCATGTTCTTAGATTGAATTTTTAATGATATTTGAGTTTTTTTTTTTTTGTTTCATAATAATAATAATAATAATGGTCCAATAATGAATTGCCAATTTTTTGTTAAATACATCGCATATAAAAGATACATGTACGGGTGGCGTTCGTATAATAGAGTTTTAAAGTTAATTAAAATAGTTAAACTCACTTTGCATGAGTTAAATAAATTCAAATTTTAAGGAATTGAAACAACATGAAATATGTGTTATTTCAATTCGTTAAAATTTGAAATTATTTAACTTATGTGAGGAAAGATAATTTTTTTTTTATAATTCCATATACACCCTCCTGAAAAAATTAAACGAACTCAATAATTGTAATTTACAATATCCAATATGTCCCAATTTCTAAAGATTTTAAATAAAAATTGGTAAACAAACTTTATCTAAAATAAAACAAATTAAAAAAGCTTGCAAGAGTCAACATCCTCGTAAATTACCCAACATATTTATTATTCATTGTTAATTTCATTATATAACAAAAAAACTAGAAGGACACAATATCTTATTCTTAGCATAAGCATTTTCAATAGTTGTAATAGTAATTTAGTACAAAGCATTATGGTTGTCCTATTGGACCAGGCTTTACTTTTCCACAATCATCTCCGTTGTTGCATAAATTTCGTTTGATTATTTTTCCGGCTGTCACAATAGAAATTTACAATTAGAAGCTAATGTTATATTTAAATAAAAAAGTAAGTAACAAATATAAATATAAAGAATAGAAAATCATCACGTTTAAGCTTATCTCTAATCTCTTCTTCACGGCTCGGTCCAGAAAACCAATCTCCAAAGAGCGCAACATATAGAATGAAAACGATATTAAGGAAGCGAATCTTTGTTGACGTCATTTTTAAACTGCAAAATTTTACATGCATAAAAATTCATAATATTTTTTAAGACTTGAGTATCTTTCAATATGTATTTTTTTTAAGCAAATTTTTCAATATGTAATTAAGATAATAGATGTTTTTTAAAAAAAAAAATGAAGATAGTAGATTGTTAAATGTAAAAGCTATACCTCTATTTTCTTTTCCAATTAGTAAAATGGAAATGAGAGATAAAACCTGAATATATGTTTCACTTTATATGTATATCTCCAAAGTTGAAAAATATTTATAGCAATAGAAGTTAATTTCCGTTTTGATAGATAATTGATAGTTGTTTTTTAACGTATATAGTAAATGAAACTGCATGACAATATAGTAACTTTTTTTATTTATTATCAAAAATAGTTTTAATCTATTTTCTTATCACAAATTAGGGATATTTTGAGATTAATAAATTGAGTACATATTTATAAATACAACTAATTAATTGTTAGATATTTTTGCACTAAGTGGTCAAATATCTATGTCATGTTCCACATTAGTTATATATATTCTGTTATTAATTATATGGTTTGCAATTGCAGGATTGGGTCAACCATATTACAAATCCAAATTCTTACACTTCTTTTTCTCATCTCTCTTAAATCTTTAACAAAAACAATTTTTTATTTGTTATGAATTGCGTGTAAGGTTAAATTATACTCATTTAGACAAATACCAAATATTCCTCTCATCCATATTTCTTTTTATAAAGTGTGTAAATTTTGAACTCCAAAGGTTTTCACTTTTAATAAATGTCATGGGGAGCCTTTCACATCATATTGTATGATATTTATTTTAAGAATGTCAACTTTCACATTGCTATACTACGATTCTTCGACTTCAGTCGGTTTAGATTGAGTATTTTGTATAAATTTCAACTTGTTCGGATTTTAGACGGTTATAATAATGGTTTTAATGTAGTTATGCGATATTTGCAGTCAACTCGTTATACTTTAAAGTGAAACATAGTTATGTTTAACATATTTGTGAGTCACTGTCAACACAAAAACAAGTCTATATGGACGTTTAGAGACCACTAACTTAATTAAACGGTGATGACTGAAACATAGATCTTATACAAAAAAATTCGAATATCAAAAGTATCTCTTTCTAATTACCTCAACTTATGTTGCCAATCACACTTAAAATTTGTGGATAGAAATTAGTCGGTACATAATTATATACTTTCGATAATCGAAAAGGAAAAGAATTTTATTTTCAACTATAGATATGAACGGTTCTGCTTAAAGAATCATTTTGTCCGCAATATCGTCTAATTTGTGAACCAAAAAGAAATGTTTTGTGTAGTTGGGAATGCTTCAAGAGTTATGAAGTTAAAGCTTGCAAGAAATAGGTGACAAAACATTGCTTTATTTGATGCAAAAGAAGGAGATAAGCAAGAAAAGGCTTTAAGACTTTAGCTTAAAGTCACAAAACTTGCAAAACCCACATATCATCTCCATCCTTTGGCGTGTTAGGATCTTCCTTTAGCCACCTCATGAATTAGGCCTCTAAAACAAACAAAACCTACCATTTCTCAAACCAATCAAACACATATAAATATGCAAAAACACTTAGTAATATTTAGACATACACAACCTGATCAAAACATACACATCACATTCATAATATTGTTTCCTTATTTTCTCCAAACATGTCTGGCAGAGGAAAATCTCAGGGTTTCCTTCAACTATTGCTACAACGTTATAGATCATCAATATCATTGTCATCATCTTCAGGCAGTAATGGTTCATTGCTCGGTCGCCGTCCCGATGAAGTTGCTGCAGCTAAGCTTGGAGGAAATGGTTGCTTCCCTAGTAAACATCAAGGGCTGCAGATTATCACTTCTAAAACCAACATGTAAATTCAGTTTCTTCCCTTGAAAATTCCTTCAGCTTTCCAAGAAATGATAGTTGATTTTGGTTTCTTATATATTGTAGTGTAAAAGGAGGCAAAGACAATAAGGTTCAAACACAAATCACTGCTCCTCCTTCAGGATATAACTTCCCACATTGGTACATCTATATTATATCAAGTTCAAATTTCAAAAATGAGAGCTTTTCCAAGAAAAAACTATTTACATTCATAAATTGACCTTTCCATGTAGGGCAAAATGGATCTTGGGCTCTATATTGACTCTGCTGCTACCTTTTTGGAAGCAAAAATGGATGCAACTGCTAAAGATTGAAGGTATTTATATTGATCCAAATGAATTAACAGTCTTTATGTATATGTTCTTGGAAAGCAAAACAAATTAGTATGAGTTGTTCATGTTTTGAAGCTTTTTCTTGAAATTGGGATGTTGCAGGAGAAGCAGAGATGGTGATTCAAGAAGTTGAGACAGTAGCAGAAGTGGTAGAGAAGGTGGCAAATGTTACAGAGAAAGTATCAGAAGAATTGGCTGATAAGCTTCCTGATAATGGCAAGTTAAAAGAAGCAGCTTTATTGGTAGAGAGAGTATCAAAAGCAACTGCCCAAGATGCTCAATTGACAATAGATATGATTCACAAGGTACTGATCAATCTTCTCTATAAATATTCTCAAATTTCTATCAGAAATGTAAATGTTGACAGCATTTTATTTGATGAAAAACAGGTTGATGATGTGAAGCAAGACTTGGAGACATTGGTTGAGCCTTTGGTGGACAAGATACTAGACCACAGCAAATCGAAAAAGAAAGTGACTGCAAATTAATTTCTATAGTCCCATAGAACAAGATTATATACTAGGCTTCTATTTTTCTTTTTCAGTGTGTAAATTTAAATTTTAGTGTCTGCTTCGGATGATCACATTTTCATATTTGTGAGTTCATGATTGATTCAATTGATTGATATACATTACATTACAAGTTTTCATATTTCTATTTCTGCAAACTTGTCTGTCCTTGACCTTTCATCAAACAGCTTGAATGGTGTTTTGGACTTTGATTTGATTCCAAAGTTCTCATTTATTGCCTTCCTGATTCCCCCAAATAACACTCATCTGTCTGTAATGGGAACCAACAACATCAATGATTTTTTTCTTCTGAAAATATGAGCTTAATTAATAAAAACTGTTCCGGAGGAACAAATCCGTTGGTTACACAACTAATCGCATCATTACACAACAAGTACAAACAATGGCGGATGCCATATAAACATATACAAATCCGAGTGGTGGGGATGGTACTTGGCCATTATATCAGAGACAAAATTGGCTTCTCTTGGAATAAGCCTGAACAACACCTCCCCGAGTTTTTTTTAGAGATGCAAGCATTACTTAGATAAACTCACGAAAAAGACATCATGTAATCATTATTCATAAGATCATAGACGCAAGAAGAATCAATCTCAATAATGGCTTTATCGACACCCAATCTACGGTTGGTATTTAATGTATCATAAACAATCCAAAGCTCACTTAAAGAGCCGAGGCGTACCCTACATTTCAGGAGGAACCTATTAATCATAATTCATTGTGATCCCTAACAACTGAGTCACCTCGAAATTTGTTGATTTCAATGTTAACTTACTCATACTCAAAATTTATTGTTCTGAGATCAAATCAGTTCCATGGATTCTTGAATGGTTTTGGATCTAAGAAACAACAATTTCAGGCCCATTCATTGCCAACTACATTGATCAACAAGCTACAAGCAATGGTGCACATGTACCAGAAAGTGAACTCTTAGATAGCAAAGTATGGAGAGAATTGGTTATAAAACTTTGTCCACATTCACAGCTAAAATATAGTATAAATTTAAGGACAAGCACATATGCCTACTGACCCAAAGTTAAAGTAAGAGATTCTAGTAGCATTGTAGGAAAAAGCCCAAAGCCAGTCAACTTGTTTTATTCCCATCTCACATGCCCTTTACTTTAAGGGTACCTACCTGCAATTACAACACTGCCCCTCTTCAGTCTTCACCTCCATGTACTTTTCCATGGGAGTTTAATTTTTTTTTAACAATTTCAGAAACTCTATATTTAGATTAAACAAATTATAATGGAAATTAGGAAATGTATCGATCAGGAAAAAGTTAAACTAAATTAAGTTCGCATATTTAAAATTCTAACAATTTCTGTAAATAAAGAATAATAATGATAATGTATTAATCACTATAATCATAATCATATAAAGATCAAATCGCCAATGATCCATAAACAAAGACAATCCTCTAAACATTAAACTTTCTAATAAAGAAACAAAAAGAACACTAAAATTTCTAAATAATGTAGTAATTAGTAGCACTCCGGTAAAATCTACATCACCAAAACGGCGGCAGCTACGGCGGCGACCACAGATCCGGCGATCGAGAATCCGAATGTCACAGCACCGCTCTGCGCCGGAGCAGGAGCCTCAGTTGGGGTAGCCGCGATTGTCGAAGGCACGGAGGCTGATGGAACGTCAGAGGACGACGAAGGAGACGGCGGCGAGCTGAAGAACGTCGGAGCTGGTGCAGAAGGAGACGGCACTGGAGCGGCGACGGAGGGAGACTCGGAAGGAGAAGCAACGGGAGCAGCGGCGGATGGAGTCGGAGCAGAGGCCGGAGGATGAACGGACGGAGGAGATTTCTTCGGAGACGCCGCCGGAGACTGCGCCGCAGAGACGACGACCAGAGCCATCAGCACAAGAAACGCAACAACGCTAGAGCGTGCCATTGTAGAGAGAGAAAGTGAACAGTGAAACAAGTTTTAGAGAGAGAAACGAGTTTTGATTTGTTTTGATTTGATCTGAGACTGAGTGCCGAGACAGAGAAGAGAGCGAGGGTTTATATAGACAGTGAAAATCAGTGGTCAACCCAAAGCCTCATACGGACCGTAGATCAAGTGGAACTTTTCTTGAACGAAACGTTTAGTGTGATCAACGGTGGTGATTTCATCATTGATAGTTTCAATGTGGGGCCAAGAAAGGTCTTAACACGGTTTTGGGTCCCATAAGCGTGTGAATGGGTCCAAGTAAGGTACAGGTGTAAGAAGGTAAATCCTGGCCGTACGTATTGGTTGGGATTTAAACGGGAAAGCGATATTAGCCGTTGGATGGAGTTGCAACGGTCAAGTAGAAGTGGGGACCATTACCGGAAAAAGGAAACAACATAGTACTCCGTAACATACGCGGCAGTGGGGACAATATTGGAAATAAATTAGCGCGTGATCGATCCACTAATTTCTTGTACCTATGTTTCTGTAGATGGTCATTTTTAGTCTTTAATTGCGTATTTTTATATCTTGCTTTTTAAGATTTTAGAGAAATTGATATTTTTCGTAAGAGCTTGAAAAATCTCCATTTCTATAATCATGTCGAGTTTGAGTAATGCTTCTCAGAAATATTCTATTTACGTATCTAAATAAAAAGCAGTTTTTTAATAATTGTTTGATTTATTACTGCTAATGTATTTTTTTTTCCTATTTCAATGTATTTCCTTTTTTATGTGTATAATTGTGGTCAAGGTAGTCGTCAATTATTAAAGTGAAAATTTCCTTATTGTCCCACCAAATCAATCTGAAAAAATGGTCAAAATATCTTTAAATGGTGTGTCTAGATTTCTAGATCAATATTACTCTTGTTCTGATTTTGAGACCAAAATAGGATAATAGTGTTCACGAAAATCAAAGGAGGAGATTCATTTTGCTCAGTGTAATTTATGTGTCATGTTAAACTCGTATTTTGTTGTAAAAAATTTAGTGTTTTAAGTCTCGTAGATAGTTTTCATATTTATAATATTTTGTTGAATTGTAATTTTACTTGAGAGCTTGAAATCATATGTTTGAGCATGTTAAACAAAACCTAAGAGTAATTTTAGATTTCACCTTAATGGTGAGAACAATAATTTTCTACTGGTGTTAAATAAGGGTGTTATGTGAAATTATAGAGAAAATTTGATATATCATCATCTTAGTGTCTTTGAGGCACTAGGGCCTTGGAGGTCATCGGAGCACCGTGTCTAGGAGATTATGTTGGGGCGTACCATATATGTAGCATTCACGGGTAATTGCTCATGGGAGTGGTATAGGAGTTGAGAGGTTATCATTTAAGTGTGTTTCGCCTAACTAAAAAGGTTCTGGAGGTTTTTAGGTGTGACTCATAGTCTTTCATGATCTAATATTTCAAATTTAAACTTGAGGCACAAGTGCGCGGCCTTGAAGTGCGTGGATTAGGGCGCGCTAGCCTAAGGCCTCACACGTAGCATTGCGGAGAGGTTGAATGCTCATGAGGAGGTCCATTAACTAGCACATGTAACCTTGAAATCCTGTAAGAGGGTACATGCTTGCAGTTGCATGAGCAAGAAAGATTCAAAAGAGAAATGATAAACCGCAGCAAAATCTTTATATTGCCATACGAATATGCTAGCTAAAATTGTTCATTTCCATCTAATTTACTCTTACACCTTACACCATCTCGTTGAAAAGAATGAGTTACAAACACAAATTATGACCAAACTCTAAACAATATCATCATAACTTTTGGTTATGAATGTATCAAAGCGATTTCAGTTTCGGGCAGAGTATACAAAAATGGAAGAATATCTGCAATCCACTCTATTGGAGACCCTATGTAGTTATTTTCCGTTTGAGAGACCATTTATAAATCCTCAGGACTGAATTATGTTGAGTGAACTGTGATTACGACGCAGATTCAGATCCAGCATTAGACGAAATCTAGTCACTCGGTTTACCATTGCCACTAATAAGACCACTTAGAGGACCATTAGAGTCTAATCCGTATACGTGCCCCATTTTAGAACGCTTGGTTTCCAAATACCTCTTATTTTCCTTGGTAATTGGAGTTACCAGTGGAACCCTGCCTGCAACTGCTAAACCATAACCCTTGAGCCCAATATACTTGGATGGGTTGTTCGTCATCAGCTTCATAGTTCGGACACCTAGATCACGTAGTATCTGCAACAGCAAAAACACTAATTTTAACTTTCTGAAAAGTGAAAACCTATAACCTCTCTTGAATCTTGAGACTCTCGACAAATCCAGTGTTCCATCCTCGTTGTGCATTATTTAAGAAGATAAGTATTCTTTACTACTATTCCATCACATGTAACATTTAACACATTTGCAAATTTTTTAAGAGATTTTTGAATACCAAGTGAAAATCATGGAAATGCTGTAAGGTTATAACAGTGTGTCAAAACTCAAAACATATATAGTAATAGGAACTAGGAAGTACCTGTGCACCAATGCCATATTCTCGTGAATCAACAGGCAACCCCAGCTCCTCATTTGCTTCCACTGTATCTCGCCCATCATCCTGTAGGTTATAAGCACGAAGCTTATGCCCCAAGCCAATTCCTCTTCCTTCGTGTCCACGAAGGTATACCAATACACCCCTGCCAGCAGCTTCAATCTGCTGCATTGCAAGAGCTAACTGGTTCCCACAGTCGCATCTGGCTGACCCAAATATGTCTCCTGTGAGGCATTCCGAGTGTACTCTCACAAGAATATCTTTCCCATCCCCAATTTCACCCTGTTTATGTCATTAAAAATTAAAATCACTTCTAGTAATGCCCAAAAAATGTATATTTGAACTGAAGATAATGGTCTCAACTTTTTGTAACTTGTCGTGTCTACTGATATATAAATGACATTATCAGATCAATATAGCTGTTTTTCCATGAACTTGCTATAATATTGTGTAACTTGGCCAAAATGAACTCACAAGAAGATGATAATGTTTGGAGAAAACTATTGCAAAATGATAGACTAGAACATACTATAGAGCATGGCAGCTAGCCCTACACGGCTACATGGTTGGTTTAATCCTACTAAAGTGAGAATCAAAATCACAAGCATTGCTCACCTTAACCATTGCAATATGTTCAATCCCATCCAAGACTGATCTATAGCAGTAAGCAGTGAATGGGCCCCACATTGTTGGTATTCGCGCAGCAGCTGAACGATCAACTAGTTTATCTCGCTTCCGCCTATACCTGCCAATTATTAATTTACTATCCACGTCAGATGAAGCTACGTAAGACAAAATGTTGTGAAGAAGCAAAAATAAAACTCCCCATATAGCGAACATCGAGGTAATTACATACCTGATTAAATCAGCAATAGATATGATTTTCAAGTTCTCACGCTTTGCAAATTCACGAAGCTTGGGTAATCTAGCCATAGAACCATCGTCGTCCACTACTTCACATAGAATTGCAACTGGATCTAATCCAGCTAGCACAGCAAGATCAACAGATGCCTCTGTATGTCCAGCTCTTTTCAAAACACCACCTTCCCTATACATCAATGGAAAAATGTGGCCTGGACGGTTGAAGTCCTCAGGTTTTGAGTCTCTAGATGCAAGAGCTAACACTGTTGTTGCCCTGTCACGAGCGGACACTCCAGTTGTTGTACCATTTTTTGCATCCTGAAAAGTTAATTACATGAAGGTATATATAAGCATGATGACTATTGTGGTTTCAATGAGTAAAATATTATACTCAATCTACAATTTTAAACTTATGGTGCACTCAGTCCAACTAGATCTCTACATTAATTTCTTCCACCAAAAAACAAAGTTATTTGGAAAAACAATAGGCTTGAAAATCTAGAAGATCTTCCAAAACATCATCATAGATTCATAACAACCATGATAATAGATATACAAATTATGCAACTTAATCAAATCTTTAAAGGTTAATATATTGCCAGTGAAATATATGGTTATCACAAAAGGAAACTGCACAATCATATCAGATATTGAGAAGAAGAAACATACTCTGTTAAGTAAGAAAAGTACATACCACTGTCACTGTGAATGCAGTACGGAGTTTCTCGTCATTTTCCTTTTGGTTCACCATCAAAGGAAGTTGCAACCTCTCCAGATCTTCTTCTTTCATACTGACACAAACAATTCCAGTCCCATGCTTAACAATAAAAGCCATAGCCTCAGGTGTTGCCAATTGTGCTGCCATTATCAGATCCCCTTCATTTTCTCTGTCCTCGTCATCAACAACAACTACAATCTGCAATAATACTTCCAATTAGTAATAGAACAGTACAAAAAACTATGCTACGAGACATAATAACCTAACTGGAGAAGCCAGAAACCTTTCCTTGCCGAATATCTTCAATGGCCTCTGGGATAGAGTCAAAGCCTTCAGTAGGAAGATCCGGATCAAATTCATCATTGTCAATGGGGAAACCGTTTCTTGCAGGAGCAGTGTCTGCTGATAGTGTTCCTAATGACATTGAATCAGGTTGTGTTTCAAACCCAGTTGACTGATCGTGAAAAAGACTCTTCTGGGCAGAAACAGTACTTCCATTGGGATGCGACAGGATTTCATCTTCTCCGGACATTAATGTAGCTCTAGTCTTATAAACACCCTTGATATGGAAAGGTGATTTGCACCCAAACCGGATCAATGCCTCACTAGATGTGAACCCATTTCCCCAACATGCATTCACACTATGTAATCCATTGAACATTTTGAAGCTTTTGTTCGCACTACATGGAATCAAAGAGTGGAGATATTTAAGATTAGCAATTGGAAATAAATCAATGGTGAGACATAGATAGGACAACTGAACTCTGAATAAATATTAAAAAGTAGAAGAATTCTCAAAATTATCACGCACAGGGCA